>BPLR01002817.1:0-25549 GCA_021605095.1 Caerostris extrusa
ACCTACTGTACTACTAAATGTATCCAAGCTAGCGTATTATTGACAAAAGTTATTTTAAATATACAGTAAAAATAGAAAACATTGAAGAAAATATTTTCCAATTATTTTTTTTATTAAGATCGAATTATGGAGTAATAATATCATCATGGATCATGCCATGGGATAATTGTAGGGGTTTGGAATCCAATTTAAACCGTAGGTCCAGGTCCAATATGACAGTAGAACGTTGTGGGGATAGTGTTAGTCGCGTTCCGTAGCATATCTCCAAATTACCCGTGCCGCCTGGTAGTGCTAATAAATGAGTAACATCGGCGCAACCTTTGCTTATGATATAAAGATACTTGTCTCTATATTGCCAGCTGCATTAGAAGCAAAAAATAATTGATCATCATAATTCATAATCGAGGATGGAGTAATAATAGCCAATAATAAAGTTTGTTGCCAACATTCGCCAATCATCGCATACGGTAAAACTACAAAATTGAAGTCACGTGATTATTATGTTTGTCCCAAACTGACAACCTTAGCCCTTTCTACTATATTACTTTTCTATGAATAACCACATTTGCATGAAATACATAGCAGGTGGCGCAATTATTGTTTCATCATCATAATTCATAATCGAAGATGGAGCAAAAATAGCCAATACTAAAGTTTGTTGCCACAACATCGCCAAGACGCTCATTGCATACAGTTAACTACAGTTAAAGTTACATGACTATCATGTTTGTCCCAAACTAGCAAACCTATGCATGTTCTATCACATTATTGCAACTTACATTTACATAAAATACAGAAAGTGGTGCAATTATTGACTCGATGAACTTGGAGCACAAAGAATTTTCTAATTCGTTCTTTGCGAAAAGCTTAGCATTGTAAAAAAAGAAATCCTAAGCAAGTTGTTCTTCGAATCGAGCGCTTGGCGACATGATAAATGGGTGGAAGGAACATCTGTGCCCTCTTGTCGGAATGTGATCATGACAGAGAGAGAAACGGGCGATAAGGCCATCGGAATGGTCGTTACCACAGCAATGAGCTGCGGAAAACAATTTTTCTTCATTAACTCGGATGGATCGAGGACAAATCTGCAATTGCGTGAGATGGCTGCAACACTTCCCATGAATTAAGTGGTCTGTAGCTGTCTGGGGCATTGTAAACAAACGTTATGCGCGTTGCGTAAACAAATACTACTTTTTGTAATATGTAAAATTCCTGTAAATAAGTAAGTTATGAAATTTTATAACAGCAAAGACAGATAATTTGTAACTTAAATAATTTTGTAAATGAAAACTATAATGTAAGAGAAACGTTTTCTCCAAATTTTCATTCGATTTCGCGTTCAGAGAAAAGTTAGTTAAATGAAGTATTCGTTCGATATCTTCCATGCAGCTTTACAGTGAAATTTTCTTATTTAACTTTTTATTTTGATTTCTTAAAGTTTTGTATCATTTGTCCAAATTCTTCGACTAATAAAAAAAAAGATTGTTTTGCACACTGACAAGCATAGTATGGTATAGCTCATGGTATAAACCAACGTTAAAACCTTACATAAACAAATGCTATTTTTTGTAATTTGTAAAATTCCGCATAAATAAGTTATGAAATTTTGTAACACTGCAAGAATTTGTAATTACACTGCAATTCTTCTGAAATGAAAACAGTACTGTAAGAGAAAGATTTCATCTCTAGGTCCATAGTGTAAAACAAATGCTATGTACTTCTTACATAAAAAATATTACATCTTGTAATGTGTAAAATTCCGCATAAATAAGTTATGAAATTTTTGTAACAGCGCAAGGATATACTCAATTGTAATTAAAATAATTTCCTTTTTGAATTGTAAACAGTACTGTAAGACAAACATTTTATTTTACTTTTCATTTGACTTTAGAGAAAAGTTAGTAAAAAAAAAACCTTCCAATGCACTTTTTTGTATACATAATATGTGAAATTTTCTATTTAATTTGATCTATTTATGAGTTTTGGAACATCCCGCCTAAAATATTGGAATAATAAAAAAGAGTATTCTGTACCTGAAAAGCTAATACAGTATAGGTTCATAGTGTAAGCAAATGCTATGTGTGCTTTTACATAAACAAATGATACTTTTATGTCAACAAATGATACTTTTGTAATATCTCTGTAATAAATGTTATGAGTTCAAATGGCCATAAATTTAGTGGGATACGCGTATTTAAAATTCCTGTAATAAATAAGTTATGAAAGTTCAAATGGCCATAAATTTAGGATACGCGTATTTAAAATTTTATGTAATTTTTATAATTAAGAGATTTATTATAAAATAAACTTATTAGACTGTGTTTCTGATGATCATTGTCATAAAATAACATAAAAATCATTAAAAAAAAATATATAAGTCCAAAATGGTTATAAATCCAAAAATACAAGCATTTAAAATTTTATTTAATTTGTAATTGCGAGATTTGTTATAAAATAAACTTATTGGACTGCATCATTGATACTTATAAGCATTAAATTCATCTATTTTTTCTTTTAAATTAAGTTTTTTTTTATTTTATAACATCAAATACATCTATAACCATTTACTTACACTAATTATTTATACTAACAGTCGACACGCCGTTTTTTTTATAACCGAAAACAAGTATTTTAATTAATTCAACAGCAAACTTCATAGAAATATGAAAGCATGAATCATTACGGAGACAATTTGGGGTGTTGCCGTATAATATGTTCATTTAGCTTCATTTAATATGTTCAGCGTGGAAACAACATCCCGCCAAATTAGTACCTTATTGGCGTCGCAGTCATTCGACATGTAACAGTAGCATGCAATTTGTGATTCTTAATTGCGAAATCATGCAGGAAGATCTTATCTCTCACTACCTTTGCACTACATAACGTTCTATTATATAAAAAAATAACAAGATTATGGATTAGAAGATAACAGTTATATAGGTTTAATGTTATTAGACTAATATTAGCAAAAATGGATACTTTAGTACTCCACGTAACAATTACTGAATCAAGATGTCCTTTTTATTAGATGAAATTGGGTGAACAGCGGATTTATACAGTAAATTAATTTAACAGAAATCGATTTATAAAAAAAAAAGGGAACTTCTCAATTGAGGAGTGGAAGTAAGAATTTTATCTTGGACCATACAATCCAGGATCTGATCGTGAATGTTTTCCAATAAAGTCTGAACTACCCTCTCATCACCCGTATTTATCTGCTGTTTCTGCGACTAAATGCCGACTAAATTCTGGCCTCGTAGAAAAACTAATACGCAGACACATTAACAAGTAGCAATACTCTAGCCTCAGACAGCATATTCGAGTTTTCGATTGAGTAGTAAATAGGTAATTAAATGCCAGTGGATTTGAATGATTGTACCTGAGATGGGCAGGTAGGAATGTATGTAGTATTAAGTACTTTAGCCATATTATGAATATTATATATACAATTTGTGCAGAATCCATCCCGGATATCTTTTTTTTATTAAATACTTTGCAGGTAATTATGGATAATTACCTGCAGAGTCCATGATCTACCTTCCTTTGATGTCAGAATGATTATGGTATAATATTAGATCAGCTGAAGAATTATCACTTTAAAAGTCGATCCAATACTAACTTAAATAAGATAAATATATTGGGAAATCAAAAGTAATAAGTAATGATATGATACAATATTGCTTTATCTAGTTTTTGAAGACATGAAATAGACGTTTTAAAAAGAACCTTATCCAATCAATAGCAAATGAAATATATGATTTTTTAATGAATCGGATTCTTTGAAAGACATGCTTTTTATAATTAAAAAAGTATACAAAAGAATTACTACGATGTTTTCATTGCTTATCTAAGAGATGTTATTAAATATTTTAAATTAATCAAAAATAGAATCTTTTTCTTTTCTATTAGGTGGATCTGATCCTTTTAAAAATGCGTTTCGTATTATCAGTTTGTTAGTATTAGACATAACATTGTGAAAAATGCTTGCTTCCTAGATATTAAAATGAATATTTTAAATGGGATTAGAGTCAACTAATAAAGAACAGAAATTATTTTATTCTTATGATTAAATAAAAAAAAATATTATTTCGATACAGCATTTTAAAAGTTCTTTTATTTATTTATTTTTTCCAATATTAAGCGTAGATCTTTAAAAGAATACAATTCAGGAAAAATCAAATGCTTCATTCATTATTAGTTGGATTGGATCAGATCATTTTTAAAACATGCATTTAATATCTAGGAAACTAGAATAAATATTTTTCATAAAAGTTATGTCCATTATTAATTTAAGCTGACATTACGAAACTCATCTTTTAAAAGGATCAGATTCAACTAATAAAGAAAGGAAGAAGATTCTATTTTTACTATTAATTTAAAATATTTATTAATATCCATTTAGATAAATATTGATATTATTGTGGAAATTTTTTTGACTACTTTTTTAAATATTAAAAGCATGTCTTTCAAACAATCCAAGCTATCAAAAATCGTATGTTTCATTTGTAATTGGTTAAATACGAACTTTTAAAAACATTAATTTAATATCCAAGATATTAGACTAAACAATTTTCATAATGTTGTGTCCATTATTAATTTAAGCTGATTTTATAAAACTCTTCTTTTTTAAAAGGAGATACAACTAAGTAACTAACTTTTAACAGTAACAACCTAAGTAACAACCAACTAACTTTTCAGATACAACTAATAAAGAAAAGAAAAAGGTTCTAATTTGATGATTAATTTAGGTACTTACGTATTAACGGTACCTTGGCGACAGACTTGGCGGTTTTTTCACTAAACTACAGATTTGGCGGTTTTTAAGTGGCGTCAATATAACAGCTGCAGATTTGCTGAGTTTTTGACGCCATTTTGTAGTGCTACGAAAATGCGTATTTGGGATTTGCCAGAAACAGAACAAGAGGCAATTTTATTTTTTCAGAGCGAAATATTTTACCAAAACAACGAAAATGTCCCAATTCCCATGACTTTATTTTGGTGAACGTAAGTTTTGGAAATGCAATTTCAGTCAGTGTGTTTATCGTGTGGGACTTAGAAAACTCCGTTTGACTACTTTGTGTTTAAATAAAGTGTTTTGACTAATTTGTGTTTAAATAAAGTGTTTTGAATTTTGAAATCGTTTTGATTTTATATATTTTATTATTTGGAATAAAAATATTTTGAAAGCGTTTTGATTTTTAAATGAAGTGTTTCATATATATTTTATTATTTGGAACAAAAATTTTAAGTGTAGATTGGCGCCACTTAAAACCGCCAAATCTGTAGCTGCGGTTGGCGCGTGTGTTCTTTGTTGGCGCAACTGTCGCCAAGGTACCGTTAATACGGGTACCTTAATTTAATATGTAATAAAATTTATTTAGATAAGTAATGGACAATATCTTCGAAGTTCTTGTGTCTATTTTTCAAATATCAAAGGCAGGTATTTTAAAGATCAGACGGTATAAAAATCGTATTAGTTTCTTTTTTATTATTAAAATTGGACCATTTTCATGACATGCATTTAATATTTAAAAATTAGGTAATTTATTCTAAGTGATATTGTGTCCATTACTTACTTAAACTTATAATAATTATATATCTTAAAAATTAACCATAAAAACAAATAAATTTCGTGTGTTATAATAAAATATAAAATAAAATGTGTTATTATAAAGAATAAACTGACTTTATGAAAATGATCAGGATTAAAATAAATGTTTATTAAGAAATTCATTAGCTAGTATTATTATCAAAAATGGCTATTATATATAAAATATTTATTTAGAAAATTAATGAACACTTTAAATTAAATATGCACCACTTTAAATTTCTGAGAAAATCACTTTAATTTTTTTTTAAGTATTTAATTTAAAGTGATATGAAATAATTAGCAATAAAATAAAGGTTTATTAAAAATTCATTAACTATTATTATTATCAAAATTGACTAATATATATAAAATATTTAATTAGAAAATTAATGAACACTTTAAATTAAGTATACACTACTTTAAATGTTTAAAAAAAAAGTAATTTATTTAAAGTATTTAATTTAAAATAATTTCATGAAATGATAAGCATTAAAAGCAGCAATTTATTAATTAGTATTATTATCAAAATTGGCTAATATATTGAATTCCAATATTAAGCGATATGAAAAGAAAATCGAGTAATTACTTTACGTGCGTTACAGGACATAGCGTTGAAAGCTCTTTAATTAAGTAAGGATTTTTTACTTCATTTTTACGAAATAAGGCGAATCATAAGTAAAAAAATTATAGCTAATCTAATTTAAATGCAAATGAATAATAATAACTAACTAGTGGACGGAAAATTGGACTAAACGACGGATGCGCGTGATGTGCGAAAGAGCATAAACATAATTGACGGAAAAATGTCTTTAAATGAAATGGTTATATGTGACTATTTCGTCCATTTATTTGAGCGAAATAAATGGTTAAACTAATTATCGTGCAGAAATACTCATCTAAAGAGCTTAATAATACAGTGTTTGTACTTTTTGATCAAAGCGTGTAAATGAGTAATGTAGTTTATATAATTATACCCAATTGGCTGTTTAGTGTCTACGTGAGGTGAAGGCCGATATATTCTGCAATGATTTGCTTTTCATCATGTGAAACTGGGAGGTGTCGTCAAGTAAAAATTTTAGAGCTCACGAGAAGAGTTGAACGGTTGCATTGGATTTTGTCAATAGAGTAGACAATTATGCTCGAAAATGTAAACAGTACTGATTCACATTTAAAATATGCTTAGATAAAATTTGAAAAGAGGGATATCATTAAAATTCTAAAAAAAAAAAAGATTTTTAATTAAAATAAATTATTTTTAGAAACTTTTTAAATATTTAAGTAAAAAATTTTAAAAATGATTCAAATTCTGTAGTATTTTTTCTGTAGCAAGCAATTTAAAGTCAATTTTGAATATATATAACTTTAACTTTTAAATAATTAAAAAATTA
The DNA here is from genome assembly GCA_021605095.1 of Caerostris extrusa. Lineage (NCBI taxonomy): Eukaryota > Metazoa > Arthropoda > Arachnida > Araneae > Araneidae > Caerostris > Caerostris extrusa. The sequence goes on from BPLR01002817.1 coordinate 6,979, forward strand.
TTATCTTAATCATAAAATTTTATTTAAGAAAAAATCCCTACATTCATGTAATGGAATGAGAAAAAATTGAAAATACACAACCGTAGAAAATAGCAATTGAAAATAATGTATGACGTAGAGGTAGATATCCAACCACTAAAAATTTAAAATAATGTATAATGTACACGTAACCTTTCTCTAAATAAGTAATTTAAACAATGATGTTATTCAATTTACGTATTTCCATTAAAGGAATAGTATACAATTTTTTTTATTGTTTAAAAACATAAATTAATATATATATTTCAATAGAATAGAAATATATAAATGTTTATATTAATTATTATGTAAATATATAAATTACAATAATATATATATTATTTTTATATACGTAGTAATTTCGACCATTTAACCGAATAATCATCACTGATTGCATCCCATTTACTAAGTAGATTTTTAAACTAGTTAAGACAGTTACATTAAAAGTCTTGATACTTATGATGAAATCACGACGCTATCAACCTTCTCTATTTAACTTAGAAAACCATATTAATATTATCCGAAATTTAACTTTTATTCAGTGTTTGCCACTAAGTATCTCAAATTCTTTTAGACTCAGTTAATAATTTCTACAATAAACAATTCTTCAAAATTATTTTTAAATTACAATTAATCCCGGGATCAAATGACAAATTAAATTCATCAACTGCTACTATTATTATGGGACAAATTATGTTCATCAATTGCTGCTATTATCATGGGACAAAATTAAATTCATAAACTGTTATTATTATGGGACAAATTAAATCCATAAACTGCTACTATTATTATGGGGAAAATTGAAATTATTCATCAATAAATAAAATAATTCATCAACTGCTACTGTTATTATGGGACAAAGGGAGTATTTCGTTATTAGGTGACAACACACAATATGAACCTGACTTTTAAAATTAAAACTTATAATATATTCTTTGCATTTATCGATAATATTAAAAAAAAAAATTTTTATCAAAGATATATTATTCTTGATAATTAAATACGTTATCCCCATTAATTTTTACACAGAAATTAAATTTAATTGTGACATAAGCAAATGTAGTTACCGTAACAAAGATCAAATTATTATTATTAATATTATTTTATAAGGAAACTAAGTGGAGGTGGGAAGTTTACGAAAGTGTAATTATAATGTAAATGATTAAACATAAATTACACTGCGTGCATTTACGGTTTTCAAAACTTTCAGAAATGACCTGTATTCAACGTACTTATTTTGTAATGTCCGCATGTTTAATTTATACACAACTTACTCTTCCACAACTATATTTATGATTGAACTCGCGAAAAAAATTCCACAAACCATACATCAAGCCATTAGTTCCGCGACCGATGCCAACTGCATTAAATTTGCACACAATAAAAAAAATCGGACATGCAAATTAGTTGAGAGATCGCGCTGCACCACAAATCCACTGTGACTGTAACCAATGGACTAAGGGAGCGTCTGGCCCCGAGCAGTTTTTTTCTTCTTCTTCTTCTTCACCCTCCCATTATTATAACAAACAGAGCACTTAGCGTGCGAAGCGTCCTACTTCGAGGTGTGGGTGTAGCCCCGGTGACCTTACAGGCCATTTTGCAACCTCTTTAAAACGTGGATGTATCACCGAAACGTTATTCAGACATTAGGAGAGGTGTTGTTTCGTAACGTTTCTTGTTGTTCTTGTGGGTCTGCCTGAAGGGCTATCGCAGCGTTAAGTGCTGCTTTTAAATGATGCCATTAGTTTCTTTTCTTTTCTCTCTCGGATGTCGCCCGTGTGAGGGTTTGGCAATTAAAGGAACCAGATAGGTTACCGAAAGGATTCGGATTCGTGTTGAAAGATGAAGGTTAGGACCTGAACTTTCGATACTAGGTGCGTTGGGTCGGACAAGACAATACAAGGCAAGAATATGTAATTAGAAACGTATATTTTTCCCAGTACTGATACAACAATAAAAATTACACATGAAATATGGGTTATAATTGACCTGACAGTTGCAGAAGATTTTAGATCAGGGCTAAAAGGTTGTCTAAGCCTGCGGCCCAACAATGTTATAAATGTTTTCTGACATGAAATCATAAATTTCAAAACATTGATATCTCATTAGCACCTATTTTTTAATAAATTTTAAAATAACCCCACCCCACAACAAGATAACATCTCTTGTCTAGAAATTTGCCAGTAGGCAGATGACCTTGGTCAGCCATAGGGCTGTTGCGCCAATGTAATAAAATATGTGTATTTATAAATCTACCAATATAAATATTAGTATTTTTCAAAACTTTTTTTTGTCATATTATATATTACTCGCATTTGTTATTTGCATAAAATTACAGAAAGTTTTTATGATTAATTTAACATTCAATAATAATATGAAGTTAACCTAACTGCGGGATATTCATTATAATAATTTAAATTCATTTTTTCAATTAAATACAAAGAAATAGTTGTCAGAATTTTAGTTCTAAGGAAATGAAAATCACTAAGGAATATCATCATTACATCAACGAATCATCATTAAGCAGTATCATCATTAAACCTATATATCATTGTAAAGAAATATCATCATTATATTATTTAATAAATTAAATTGGTTATCAAATAGTTCTATTTGAATATCAAAAATATTTTTATATAAAAACAATTACCAAAAATGTATCTTCGGTAATAAAAAAATAAAATAATAAACTTAAGATTTTGAAAATAAATAATGAAAGTATGATTTATGTTTAATCCACAAAGATTGAAGAATTCAAACCTTCGCATTTTGCAAATTAAATTCAATAGTCTCATAATATTCGTCCTTTTTTTCTATTATCGGGTATTTCATACCTTACATAATGTATCATAGTCTTCCTAGAATAAGACATCGAATTCGGTGTAAAATAAGAGACAGAAATGAAGCAACCATTACAGCGTCATATGGGAGAGACCCTCAGAAAACACATACAGACCTTACAAAACTTTCAGACATGTTGTCATTACAATCTAATCCCTTCATTTCTGAAAGCAGTGATAATAAATAAGAATTACCCATACGGCAATCCCCATTACCCTTATGCCTTACTGCAATCCTCATTACCCTTAGGCCACATGACCATATCCCCCTTGCCCATAGGACACAAGTGGATGAAATTTCTAACAAATGTGGCATAACTTTTATCGATAAAAAAACCACTAATATTCTATGTAGATTTCTTATAATCTATCCCCAAAAAACCATGAGTTCTAAATCTCAAACAATGTCTATATTATGCATTATAATAAACAAAGGTAACCACAATTTTTAGCAACACTATATCGACATACAATTAAAGTATTCCACCATACAAAACCTTCCTTTGTTACGAGTAAAAGTTGACACCCTCTATCCACCTCATCATAGCTATGGTGTCTTATCCATCTCCTATTTTTTTTTATGAACCGAAGTCCAACCTAGTGAGTGCATTACTAAAGGACTAGCCCATAACTTGCCCTCTAGGACGGAAATCGAGCACAATTCATCACGCAGCCGACGACACCTCTCAGTGGACTTCTATGCTCGCCAGGTAAGTTACTGAGCCTGGACCACGTGGGCGCGTGGGCGTCCTGCCGACCATCTGTTCGAGGCGCACGAGATCGAACGCCGCCCACACAAGGTCGGACGGACGGAAGGGAGGAAGAGCGGAGGCGGAAGAGAGCTTCTTCCTGGCATCTTCGGGTGGTGGTGTCAACACGCTACAGAATTGCGCAACGACGCCTTCGCAGCTCTGGGGATGACAACATACTATGTGTGTCGCGCAAATAGCGTGTTGTGAGATCGGTAGGGAGGCGGAGTACGTGGATGATAAATAGGTAACTGAAATAGAAAGACTCTGAGTGAAGATCCTAACCAGGATTTACAATTAAAGAGCATATATTCGCAGCAATAATAATAATAGATTCTATAGGATGGTTGGTTGGGGTTTTATGGCACAAGGGCCAGATTTGATCATGTTGCATCAAGCAATGCTTGTAGTTTTTTTTAAATTCGGGTAAAATTGAATGTTTAAAAAATAAAATTTCAATTGAAAGAATAGTTAAAACCAAGCAAAATCAATTAATTATGGAATTAAATTGTTAATATCTGATAAAATTAGTGCTTTTAAAGCATTGTCAATTGAAAAGTAAGTAAAAGACATTGATGAAAACAAGATAAAATGAAAATGTAGGACAACGATTGTTTCCATAAAATTATTTTTCAAAAATTTACAAGGCAAAAGAAATTTAAACTTGGAGAATTATTGTTTATTATATTTTATTGTATATCTTTACAACTTGTGGTCCACTTATTAAGTTAGTATTAACCCGAAGAAGTGATACATACGGGGAAACGTTTAGGGTATTTGTACCGTATTTACCTATCATTGGAAGAAAATCTGGAAAATTGCCATACGAAGACGCTCATATGCGTTGGAACAGTCTTCAGCAAGTTTTCCAATTTCTGAAATTAATGATTACAAAGCATGCCATTAGTAATATCCAATCTGAACAATTCTTGCATGTTACAGACACGGCGATATTGTTTATTTCTGAACAAAGTTTGTTTCCTACATTATTGAAGGTAATTAAATTTATAATCATGTTTGTTTTATACGTTATCATTCTTTGACATGATATCATTATTGGTTATTATTTGATATGGCGTCATTATTAACCATTATTTGGTATTCACTTTCAAATATGAAATCATTATTTTATATTCAAATATGATATTTTTGGTTAATCTATGATAAAAATTACACATTTCCTTAGTTCAATATAAATATAATCCTTGAAAGGAATCAACCGCAATGAAAATGTCTTACTAACAGAAAACGAATTTTAAAATGATATGAAAAAAAAAACTTTCTCTTAATTTATTTTCAACATACACAGATATTTTTAAAATCCCTTAAAGAAATGCTAGGAAATTAGATTAGTAATTTTTAACGCAATATTTTAAGTAAATCAATATTTTGTTATCTTTAAAAATATGTATATTTTCATGTAACATAGGAGTTAAAAATTACCCCACGCATGCACTAATTTACACGTGTAGGAAAAAAAAAAAAAAAAAACCAGACTTACGACATATTTGTTAGTCGATGATACAATATTACACATTTCAGTAATTCTATCCCTATGTTGAAATAGCACGAAGTTTAATAAAATTGTCATCTAGCGCTATCTTTATTTGTAGAGAAAGGAATTGCGAAAAAAAAAAAAAGGAAAAATTTATCTAAAACACCTACAAGAAAAAAACGAAGAACAATCAGATTGAAGATACCGTTATCACCACACACACAAGTCAAGAAGAAATCTAAAAAGCTAAGGTGGAAAAAGAAAAAAAAAAAAGAAAAAGAAAGAAAAGAAATGAAAAAGGAAACAGGGAACGCATGAAAAATCCACCTCCAAACCCGGCGACCTTGCTTCGAAAATGACTTGGCGGCACATCTCCTACTCCTTTTACCATACCTGCGATATTTTATTATATATATATATATATGTATATAAATTTTCCTACTACTGCAGTAGTAGAAGCTTATAACAGCGGAGGCGAAGAGATTGTAAGCCAAGATAATGACAGGATAAATAAAACATGAATTAAAAAAAAAAAAAAAACTGCTTCAAACTCACACTCTGTGCTGATTTGTGGGGGCGAACTGGAAAGTGTTGTGTAAAAAAAACTAAAAACTAAATAAAAAATAAACACGTTTCATTCATTTTTTACACGTTTTTTGTTTCTGTTGTTTACTTTGTTTTGTTTCGGATCGTTTCCGTTCTCATTCCAGATTAAGGGCAAGGTTTCTGGTTTAATGAACCAAAAAGAAGATTTATGTTTTGCATCACGGTAAAATGCTGGCTACAATAACTTTTACTTTGATATATAGGTGCATCCTGTTAATAGATGTCTAATTTATTTATTTGGTGGCCTTCAATAGCGATAGGGCAAATTTGCCCTACCCATGCTGCATTAAAAGAACCACAAAAGAGAAAGATCAAATTATAACACTTGGAAAAAAATCGGATTATTTATTCTGTAAATTCAACATTTAAAACATTTAATATCCCCATTTTACAATGATTAATACGGGGCTTAATAATCGAGTGGTTAGCGCTCTGGCGCTCCGTACCACAGGCTTCGGCGATACCATGGATATTTGTAGTGGTTAGGAATCCACTTTAAACCGTAGGTCTCAGTCCTCTTAAAATCAGATATATATAAGATTTTAATTAGGACCTGATGGCCGAGTGATCAGCTATCAGACGTTCCGGCGGTACCATGGATGTTTGTAGTGGTTCAGAATCCACTTTAAAGCGTGGGGTCACGGTCAAATAGATGCGGGGGTAGTGTTACTAGGGTTAGTACCCTATCTTCAAGCTACACGTGCCCCCTGAGTAGTGTTATATAAGGGCTGAAGCTCTTGCTTATGGCAGAAAGAGATCATGGTTTAAGTATTTGCCAGCTGCATTAAAAAAACTTAGATGTCTTTAATTTATTTGGTGACCTTCAATAGCGATAGGGCAAATTTGCCCTACCCTATTTGTATTAAAAGATACACAAAAGAGAAAGGTCAAATTATAACATTTTTAAAAAAATTGATTCTTTATTTTATAAACCTTGTATTAAAAAATTTCGATATCCCCATTTTAAAGTTATATATATATATATAATATATCTTCTTCTTCATCGGCGCAACATCCATTGAAGAAGATCAACGATAGGTGACTAAGAAGGCCATTAGTGGACCAAAGTGGCCATAACAATATGTGGCCATGGTGGGCTAAGGCAGTCTGCAGACAGATTTCGAGACAGGTGATATTTTCTCTTTACGACATAGGGTTGTCATCCCTAGGCCCAACGTTGTAAAGTTATATAATATTAGGCCTGGATCTACTGTTTAAAGTAAATTTCGAACCACTACAAACATCCATGGCAGCGAGCGCCAGGGAGCTAGTCACTCGCCCATCAGGTCCAATATTGTTGATAATGTGTAAAAATCAAATATTTATCAATGCCTGTAGTTATATATTTCGAATATTTTATTATTTTAAATTTAATAGTATATACAACATGTTAAATTATTTATACATTATCATTTAAGTAATATTCTAATAAATATAATATTGAAAAAAAAAAAAAAACTGCTTCAAATTCACACTCTGTGTTGCGTGGGGGCGAACTGGAAAGTGTTGTGTAAAAAATAAATAAATAAAATAAACACGTTTCATTCATTTTTTTACACGTTTTTTGTTTATGCTGTTTACTTTGTTTTGTTTTGGATGGTTTCCGTTCTCATTACAGATTAAGGGCAAGGTTTCTGGTTTAATGAACCAAAAGAAGATTTATGATAACTTATGTTTTGCATCATAGTAAAAGCTGGATACAATAACTTTTACTTTGATGGATCGTAGCATCCTGTTCATAGATGTCTCTAATTTATTTATTGGGTGACCTTCAATAGTGATAGGGCAAATTTGTCCTACCCAAGCTGTACTAAAAGATACATAAAAGAGAAAGGTCAAATTATAACACTTCTAAAAAATTAAGATTATAAACTCTGATATGAATAATTTAAGATTATAACTCTTATAAACTCTGCATTTAAAACATACGATATCTCCATTTTAAAGTAGTAATTATAAAATTCAATAATTTAAAGGCACTAATAGTCATTTTTAATTTAATATTTGTAAACTGAATACATTCTATTATACGGGTAAAAAACTAATTTTTATACGTGTAAAAAAATAATATTTATCAATACCTATAGTTTATATATTTTCAGTAATTTATTGTTTAACATTCAATATTTTATACAAAATGTTAAATTATTTATATAGTTAATTTAATTTATACATATTCTAATAAATATAATATTAAAAAATTATTTTAATGGATATAATGAATTACAAATTAAAATATTATTCTATACATCAATAGGATGACAAAAATTCAAAACAAAATAGAATTAATTAAAAATAAATGAGCTTAAAATAATTGAGCTTGATGAATCCTCAATAAATTTATTGAGGATTTATCAAGCTCAAAAAAAGTGTCATAAAAGAAAAATGATGTTTAAAAAAACGTAAAAACAAATATTATCCAGTAGACAATATTAAGAATAATATTGAGTAATAAATATCATTGGTAAAAAGGCAGAAAATAAAGACGTCAATTTTCAATTTTCATTAATCATAGATTTCATTAATCATAGATTTAATCATAGATTTGAAATTCAAATGATACAAACGAAGAATTAATGATAATTTATCCCAACATAACTACGAATAATAATTAACTTTCTTGGTTTTAAAATGCAAATGATTTTAGAATTTTAAAACTTAAGCAGTTACATATCATATACATCAAGCCAATCCAGGCCTTGAACATTTTTCCGACCCGTGAGATTTATCACACTTTTACAAAATACATTTATTTTATAATGGCCAAAATAGTCAAAATCAACGTATTAAAAAATACATTATTTGTGCATCAGTATATTCAAAAATTAAGTGTCGAAATTATGAGGAAAATTAACTTTAATTTAAAATAATATTCTTGAGAATACAGGACAGATATTGCCTATTTTATTTATGAGATTACGGATATGAGTTCAGAGAATAATTAAAAATATTCTGCGAACTCATGATGCGCGCTAATCGATTTGCAAAAACTAAGTGAAAGTTTGGAGAAACAAATATCGCACTAGTCAAATAAATATTTTTTAATTATTTCAATTTTTATTTTATTTATTTATATATATTTTTTATATTTATTTTTAGTGTTAAACATTTCTTTACAATAGCGTTTAGTATCATTATTATTACATTATCTATGTTTACAGGCAAGATTAATAAATCACAATAATTATAACTCATAATGTTTAAATTTATCAATCCAAAAGTCCAAATTTAAACCAAATGTTTAAATTTATCACTAGTGGGTCTAAATATAATATGGGGATATGTAATTTTATATGCGGCCAATGGACTTAGGATGCATTTCCAAAGTGGTCCCCAAGTTTATTTGGGTTGGCCACCCCTAATATACATACAACATTTCCATTTATTACTAAAGAAACTTCAATCTCACGTAAGTAAAAACTATAAAAGAAAAAATTTATATTATATTCCATACATAATATTAATATTATGTATGGAATTTTAACTTTTTATTAAACGAAACTCCCCCATTATTGATCCATTTAGACCAGAAATCTATTATGTTTTAAAGAAATATTGATTTTTCAACGTGATTGTTATCCAGACCCGAGATAGCTGTATAAACCTTTCTTTACATCAATAGCGGACATGACAACAGATGGTATTTTAAAACAAAGTAACAGCTGTTGATAAACTTTAGCAGATCATCTGCACCTGGAATGCAGAGAAATAACAATGACAATGTCTTTGCATCCCACGCTACAGGAAACAGAAACTCAATTGTACACAGAAAGAGGCATGCAGGGGGACTTTTTTGATTCGAGGGGTGTGTGGTGTGAGAAGATAAGGTACCTTGAAATTCGAATGCGAAAAACGCCCCTGCTCTAACATTCTTTCCACTTACTTGTAAGAGCCAATTAGCTACTGGAGGGTGGTTCCAAAGACAAACTGTTCGAATTGTCAGGGCATATGCCAAGTAATACAAATGGATGATAGTGAAAATGTTTTTCTTAATAGAAAAACATCTAAATGTATCTTTTGGTAACCTACTTATTGCTTCCTGCTTAAATATTCCGCTGTTTCGTAATCTTTAGGTTCCCCTGCTGAGTATTCAATTTAGCTAAAAAGTGATTTAAAAAGATTTTTATTTTTATTTTTCAAATTATAAGAATACTCAACATTCTTTGAGTCGGAATTGATAACAAAAACTTTTTCAAAAAATATTAAAAAGCAATTAGTTTTGATAAGTTTATTTGATATTCATCTTTGATATTCATATTTGTCTTGTTTATTTGATATTCATATAACTTTATCACTATGATATCACTATAATAGTTTAACATTTTAACATTTTATTACCACTTAGTATTTTCAATATTTATATAAATTCAAACAATAAAACTTCGTAAACATAAATTAATTTTAAAACTTTAGTAGTAAAAAATCAGTAACAAGAGTATAAATTTGATAAGTATCAACAAATATTCATTGTCAAATAATACTATAATTTGTGCCATATAGAAAGAAAAAAATTGTGCACTGAATTAAACATGTTCATTAACAATAATTTTTTCTAATCGAACAGTTCAAGAAGAATCTTAAAATATAATAATAAAGTTATAAATAAAAATATTAGTACCAATCAGTAAAATAAGAGCACTAAAGAATAAAACTAATTACACTACTGGCCATTAAAATTGCTACACCAAGAAGGCGACATGCTACAGAAGTGGTTGTTCTGGGTACTGATTTCTCAGGATCTATGCACCCAAATTTCTTGAAAATTTAATCACTTGTTATTTTCAGCATAATATATTTGCCCAATAAATATCATTTTATTATCTGCATTTCTTCCTGGTGTAGCAATTTTAATGGTCAGTAGTGTACATCAAGAATAATATGAGGTCACAACAAAGTGATTTACAATTAAGTCCATAGAGATTCCTCTTCTAAATATTACTATCATTTACGTAGCTTAGAGGGAAAAAATGTAAGTTGAATTAAGCATGTTCCTCATCGATAGTTGTTTTCTAATCGAATTGTCCAACTTGAATCTTAAGAATGACCTTAAGACATAAGCATGAAAATTAGTACTAATCTATAATAGAGGAGCACTAAAGAATAAAACTAATTAAATCAATAAACACAAGAGGTCACAACAAAGTGATCTATACCACAACAAAATTTTGCCCATAGAGATTCCTCTTCTAAATATTATCATTTATGCAGTTTAGAGGGAAAAAACGTGAATTGAATTAAACATCATCGATATTTTTTTTCTAATCGAATAGTCCGATTTGAACCTTAAAAATGACCTTAAGATATAAGCACGAAAATTAGTACTAATCAATAAGAGAAGAGCACTAAACTAATTACATCAATAACAACAAGAGGTCACAACAACGTAGATCACTTTGTCACGTTGTTGTGACTTCTTGTTGAGGTACAAACAGGTCACAATAACGTGAGGAGAGTGGCAAACCAAACCCCTCTAAACTACATAAATGATGGTAATGTAGAATGTTTCGTGTTATTGTAGAATACCACAAAATAAAGCCCATAGAGATTCCTCTTCTAAATATTACCATCATTTATGTAGTTTAGAGGGGGTTTGGTTTGTCACTCTACGGTCATTTTGTGCACACTTTAGGCTACACAAGCCAGAACCTACAGTTTAAATTGAATTTTGAACCACTAACACCACTCCACGCTAAGTTTAGAGGGGGAAAATGTGAATTGAATTAAATGTTCATCATCAATATTTTTTCATAATCGAATTGTCCAACTTGAACCTTAAGAATGACCTTAAGCCAAAAGTATGAAAATTAGTACTAATCAATAAGAAGGTAGCACTACAGAAAAAAACTAATTACATCAATAAGAAGGAGCACTACAGAATAAAACAAATTACATCATTAACAACAAGAGGTCACACCAAAGTGATCTACACTACAACGAAATAAAGCTCATAGACATTCATCTTCAACAGCCATTAACCTGATTCTTTGGGGGAAAAGGTAAAATAAGTGAAGAGCAAAAAAAAAAAAAAAAAAGTCCACTTAAATAAAAGCATCTTTAAATCAAACACTTACTTATCCTAAGAGTGGAGAATATACCTTCTCGTAAAGAAGCATCTTCGAAGCCACACACGTTGCAGATGTCAAAAAAAAAAAAAAAAAAAAAAAAAAAAAAAAAAAAAACTAAAAATTCACAAAAACTGGGTCGAATAGAAGACAAGAGTATTCCTGTCACATACACACAGTAGTTTCTCGTGCTCTCGTTCATTATTTGCTTTCAAATTGCACTTAGCGAAAACACATGAATGAAAATCGGACCGGTCTACCCACGCTGTTAACGGGCAATGGATTTTACCATCCAGAGTAAAGAATCGCTGGATTAGTCTCATGGGACATGGATTCATAGCCCATAAATTGGCCTGTAAGCCAATATTTACAACTTAATGTGTTCGTGGATAGGGTTTATGAGTTTGTTTAGTGATGGGCAGAATCGATTATGTAAAGATATTGACCTTTAATGAAAGTTGGAATTGATTAGCATGTATGTGATTAAAATATTATCAAGGATATATGTATTTTTATTGCACAGTAAGATTTAAATATTTTTGTAGTTAATTGGATATTTAAATCTTTAAATATCCCATTAAGTAAAGATGTATTTATTCATTAATTAACTCAATTCATTAATTATTTGTAATGAATTGTAAGTTTATTACATGTGGAATGGAAGGTAAGTCATTAAGACTAACAAGTGAATGTTGGTGAATCCATACATTTCTCTTGGAAAAGATATTAATACATATCAATATATTTTCATTAGATAAGTTTCAAAACGTTTTCAACAGACAAATTTTAATAGATAGATTTCAATAGACAGACAAATTTCAATAGAAAGAAATAGAAATTTCAATAGAAAGAGAAATTTCAATAGAAAGACTTTAATAGAAGAATTTCAATGCATTAGTAGTAGAATTTCTAACACTGATTTAATTGGATTTTAATAGATATTCAATTTCATTTTCAATTGAATTTCAAAAAGAAAGATTTCAATAGAAAGATTTTATAGAAAATTTCTTGAAAATGCAAGAAATTTCTTGAAACTCTACAAGGGCTGATAACTCTACCCGTAAAAAGAAAACATCTCATGTTTTAAAATCTGCCACTATGGGACTGTTGCGCCAATTATGATGAAGTTGATTGTATTAATATAAAATCCAAGGAACACATTTAAAATTTTTTTTATAGAATACATTTAAAACATGCTTTTATAAATTCAGGAAATTATCTCTATATTTGTCATTCGGTTATATTAGAAATTGTGGGGGACTGATGGCCGAGTGGCTAACGCTCTAGATGTTAGCGCTCTAGCGGTACCATAGGTTTTGAGTTCGAGTCCCAGCGGTGCCATGGCTGTTTGTAGAGGTTCGAAATCCACTCTAAATTGTAGGTCCTGGTCTAATAGGATCGTAGAGCGTTGTGTTGGTAGTGTTACTCGCGGACATAGCATATCTTCAAGCTATACGTGCCCCCGACTAGTGCTAAATGAGTAACAGCGGTGCAGCCCCTTGCTTATGGCTTAAAGATTAACTGTCTCTGTATTGCCAGCTGCTTTAGAACAACAACATATTATAATTGTTATTAGTAATTTTAGATAAAATCATTAATTAGATAAGACTGATCTGCTTACACCATCATCAACATCCACCATCGCGTTACAGTTATTAATTATTTAATAAATAAATAATTATTCAGAATTAAAAATATCAATTATAATACAATAACACTATAATCCCCAAAACAGTTTCATCCTTACAAAAATAATAGTAATCAAACATAATACCTGACATCTTAACCTTAGCGGCGTCAAACATACTACTCCATTGAAAACAACTAAGGCTCTCTATAGAAAAAAAAATCAGCTGTTAATCTCGTTTAAAGAAACATAAAATAACTCGGTATGTCTCAATTACGGTTCCCCTTGCGAGGTTCCCCGCCATTTTTATTTTTATGTCGTCATGATTCGATCAAAAAGCAGTCCACCTTTTATCGTGGTTCCAGTTTTCTGAATGGAAGCAATTAGTATGTTGCTGCCCACGCGTTTCTGTCGGGGCCCCAGAACACATAAAAAATAAAAATAAATAAAAAATTCTGGAGGGGCAACGAAAAACAAGACTGAAATATTGGGGGGAACGGAAGTTGGACACGTGAAGGTCGATAACCTTCTGATTTGTAAGCGGCCAGCAGCAATAAATTGTGCGACACTTTTAGCATCCTTTTGTGATATGTTGTGGTCTAATTTTAACCCGGTGCCATCTGCTCGCACCATATGGGTAATTTCAAGATATTTTTAACATCTGAATATTTTCTCGCAGTGAAATACCGCGAGAAAGGGATAAGGAAAATTATTAATAAGACTGGCAATCGAAAATAATCTCTTTAAATAGTGTTCATTGAGCAGCTATGACTAAATTGCTTTAATGATGAATTTTGATGGTCTGAATTGCGATATTCTGCAACATGAATTGACGGCAGCCCCTTTATCATATTTTTTCAAGGTTATATATATTTCGCTTAGCAGTGTTTGCTTCATAAAACGATGATACGTTCATTAAAATAGCCAGTAATTATTAATTCTTATTAGTCATTGGCGCAACAGTCCCATGGTAGGCCAAGGCCGTTAACCTAGTGGCAGATTTTAAAGCGGGAATTGTTTTCCTTTTACAGGTTAGGGTTGTCAGCTTTACGCCCAACGTTCTACAGTGCTATTAGAAAACAACCTATGGTTTAAGATGAATTCCGAACCGCTACAAATATCCATGACACCGCCGGTATTCGAACTAGGCACTGTGGCCTGTTCGAATCCACGAACTGTGGCACCGAGCGCTAGTCACTCGGCCATCACGCCCCAATTATTTATTACAATGGTAAAATATAAATATATATATATATATATATATCGGCAGAACCATTTTCGAATAAGGAATTCGATTTCGCTGTAAACATATTTTTTGTTTTCAAATTACTGAGAAAGGTACTGTAAAAAGCTTTTTGTAAACAAGTGCTACCAAGTTTTTGATTGGATTTTATCTCTGACAAATGATGGTAACAGCTTGATGGTCAGTTAGCGCTCTGGACTTTGGCAGTCCAGGCTTCGGGCACGAATTCTGGTGGTGGCATGGATGTTTGTTGTTCGGAATGCACGTTACACTATAGGGCCCAGTCTAACTATAGGTTCCGGATCAACTCCACATCATTGGTTCGTCACTCTACGGTCATTTTGCTAAGCATTTGGTAGTGAGTTTCCTTTCAAATGGAATCACATACCGAAGCAAAATTAAAATGTCCAGTAAATGAATAGGTTTAAAAGATCTTTTTCTTTTTTGTTTTTTTTGTTTTTATAGAAAGCGGAATTGCCTAATTCATGATCTATTGGTAATATTCTGAAGGATTCAGGCATCCATTGTAGACACTATTTCGACAGAATTTTATTTTTTTAGACAGAGTATACAATCGCCTCTCATCAATAGTCAAGTTGGCTGCTAGGAGTTTCCGGCGTTTCTCCTATACGTTTGTCGCTCTACAGTCATTCTGTACATACCTAAGGCTAATTAGATCGGGACAGTTTAAAAACGTTTATTCCGAACCACGAACAAACATCCAGAGCTAGGATTCACACCTTTGAAAAAAATATATTATTATTTTGAATATACAAGCAATCCGTTTTGCTTAGTTTTGTTAAATAAATTTAGCTTTTCAAAATAATAATAATAATAATAAATAAATAAATAATAAAAGTTAAATGTCCGATCTAATTAGCCTAAAGTGTGCAAAAAATTACCGTAGAGTGACAAACCAAAAAAAGTTTTATTAATTGTGGATGGATTGATGGTGGCATACATAATTAGAACTCGAGATGCATCAACGATCAGAAAAAAAGGATAGTCTTTAAAATGGATGTTTATAATTTAGCAAAAAATGATAGGACACCTATAGTGAAATGATATCACCATGCAGTGTATATAAGCATACATATTCAATATTAAAACAAAATCTTTATTTATGTGAAGGCATTCTTTTAATCAAATTACAAAATAAATCACTTATTTCGTAATATGAATCATTATCTCAAAACCACCATGCTCATTTTTTATTGCCGCCAATTTACCCTCTGATTAGGTTCCCGGAATTTCAAATCAGACTAAAAGAATTCAACAGACAAAGTCGAATTACCGAAGTGCTGTCTCACTCGCTTTGTGGGTGTCTTAGGAAATGCGTAAATTAATATATCCTGTTCCACTTCCGATTGCATCCGTCTTTTTTAAATCAAGCAGCAAATCATTTTTATGACCATTCCCGAAACCACCACTCTTGTCTTCTTTCGCCATTGATGTGCCAGAAGTGGTACTTGATGATTCAATCGTTGCAAATCAGACTCTTCGCAAAATTCAACAATAACGAAGGAGGATGCTTTTACAACAGGAAGCGTGGAATAGCCAAGATCAGAAAAAGGCAAACAGTTGGAAAACAAATTTCTTAATGTCACGACGTGGTTTCTCAATACCACAGTACCGAAAAGTAAAACTAATTTTCAATTTAAATTTCCCGGGCTTATGGAATTTCAATTTTGCACAGTTGCTGGCACAGTCTAGTTTGCCAATACTTTATTTCTAAATTGTTTGAATTCTAGCGTTTTAGACCCAAATTATTATGTGAAATTTGTCTTGCTAACTCACAAAAGTATCATTTAACAACGATAATAATCGCTATTACGATAAAAATTACTCCGAAGTTTCTGCTATACTACTGTGTTCAAAAAGTAAGACCACTTTTCAATTTAAATTTCCCGGGCATATGATATTTCAAATATTTTTCTTTTTTTAGTTTAAGGGCACTGTCCTTGACATTTGCGAGAAATTTCACGTCAAAATATTCATTAGTGTTTGAGCTGCGCTTGGCTTTTATGAGACACTAAAACTGATTCCGGCGATTTTGGAAATGTCTGAATTAATTGAACAAATAACTTGCGTTCAATTTTGTTTGCGAAACGTATAGAATGTTGCAGAAGGCATTCGGTGAGCATTCCTATATCTGAAAGAAATGATTAAAAGTGGTATAAACAGTTCGAAGAAGGCAGAGGGCGTTGAGACGAACAGCCCTCTGGTCGACCACCAACCTCAACAGACGAAGGGCACGTCCAAAAAAAATTAAAGATTTGGTGCTGACAAACCGTCGATTAACAATTAGAGCCTTGCTGATGATGTTGGGATTTTAAAGGATCAGTCAATTCCATTTTTAAAAGATGTTTTTGGGCCAAAAAGCCCTCAAATCTCGATTTTATTTTAAAAACATTGAATTTTTAGAAAAGCATCATCATCTTGAAGTATGTGAAATAATGCTTTCTGATTATCAGTACAAAGTTGAAATTCATCATAACAGGAAGTGAGACTTTGATTTATGCTTACGAGACTTTATGCTTGAGGATTGGAAAAAACGTTGACATAAGTGCATTGTGGTCGGTTTGGTTTGTCGCTCACGGTCACATTGTGCACACTTTAAACTAAACAGACCGGGACCTACAGTTTAACGTGGATTCCAACCACCAACAAACATCCCATGCTACCGCCATGATTCGAACCAGAAGCCTTCAGTACCAACAACCAAGAGCGCTAGCCAGTTGCCCATCAGGCTGCGTATTGTGTTCGGAGGGAATTACTTTGAAGGCGATGAAATAAGTTTGGAAGAATAAATAAAAGAGTTTTTGAAAAAAAAAATTAAATTGGTCTTACTTTTTTTTGGGCACAGTAGTACAAATCAGACGCTTTGCAAAATTCAACAATAACGAAGAGGTGCTTTCTCAACAGGAAGCTTGTAATGGCCAACACCAGAAAAGGCAAAACAGTTGAAGAAAAAAAAAATTCTTTAATGTCACGACGTGGTTTCTCAATAAAGTTTCGTTTCTCCCCCGAATCATGAATCTTAATGAAGCAGGCTTGAAGTCGATGTGCATTGACACGTACGAAATCCGAGATAATGAAAACACCAGGAGAAAAAAGCCTCTTGATGTGTTGTTTTAAGAGGCCTTTTTGTGGCTGTCAAATAAATACCCGAGCAGAATATCGGATGGATTCATTTTAAACTTCCGCATAAACTTTTTTTTTTTTTCTTGCCAAAGGGTGCAGCCAAGTTTTCTCAGCTTGAGGCGGGTTTTTAAATTATTTTTGACCATTAATAACTTTGATGTTTCATTTTTACGACGTCACTTATAAATCTCATTTAAGGTTTCTTTAAATCTGGAGCTAAATGTATATTTTCGACGAAGTGATACCACAAAGTGAGTTGACGTTAGAAAATGAATAACTGTTTATAAATGCTAAAGCTAAAGCTGTGCATGTAATGAACTTGATCTGCACAAAAAATGATGTTTGTTTACATAAAATTACAATTTCTTTTTCAGTAGGTTAATTAGATAGGCGAGGGAAATAATAAGGTTTTTTCTTCTTCATATATATATTTAGAGTAAAGGTGAAGACTAAATTTTTTTTTTCTTGTTTTCTGCTTTCCTTTAGCAATTAATTAACAGGGCCTGATGGCCGAGTGAATAGGGCTCTGGCGCTCGGTACCACAGATTTCGGTTTCGAGGTCCCCGGCGGTGCCTTGGATGTTTGTAGTGGTTCGAAATCCACTTTAAACTGTAAGTCTTGATCTAATAAGAATCGTAGAACGTTTTGGGTATAAAAACTCTCGCGTCCATAGCATCTTCAAGCGACAAGTGCTCCTGGGTAGTGCTAAATGAGTAACAGCAGTGCAGCCATTGCTTATGACATAAAAACATAACTGTATCTATATTGGCGGCTAGCAATACGTAAC
>BPLR01002818.1:0-60262 GCA_021605095.1 Caerostris extrusa
TAAAGTGGCCTCGAATCACTCAGCAACATCCATGCCACCGCCATGCCAAAATTAAATTAGATTTAAAAGGCTTTCAAAATATATACCAACTTCCTTTAGAAACTCAGAGGTGCACATTTGCTTCCAATGTCCATATTTTATGAAGCTATGAAAGAAATGGAAAGAATCTCTAAATGGAGATCCTATTTTAATATGGTAAGCTTACTATATCGTGTGGTATGACTGTAATATAGTACCATGCATGTGAAAATGATATTCATTTGGTGTAGTAAATGAATATGAATATCAAAGTAGTAAAGTATATATTTTGCTGCTGTAAAAGCACTTGAATATGTGATTGTTTATAGCTTAAGACATCTTCCTGTGCTGAAGTACTTGTTGGATAAAAATTGACTTTTTTTTTTTTAAATACTACTTTAACATAACATTAGAAAAATAACAATAATAAAAAAAATTTTTAAGTCAATTCCTACTTCTTTTTTTTCAGCTGTATTGTGAAAAGTCTCCTTTTTATAAATTTCTTTCATTTTGCTTATCTGGCGCTTGGGCCATTGTTAGGGATATATGGCAGCTTAATATCTAAAAAACCCCAAAATTAATTAATAAATTAAATGAATTACCATTAATATTTGAAAAGCTGTATTAATATCATATCATCCACTGCAGGTGTTAAAAAATGTATTTGAACTTGCGTGATGGAAATAAAAGCATTATATGAACTATTGGAAAATGTTTGAACAAGATATATATAGGGAGAGTGTGAATTCGAAGAATTGAATAAAGTCCTAATAGAAGGAATTGAATAATAGGAAAACAGATGATTTTAAAATTAGAGACCATGCTGATGATGTTGGAGTTTCAAAAGGATCGGTCGACCATTTGGCCTTAACGCGCCAAATCTCGATTGTACTCGGAAAATACCAGAATGCGCAACGAATGAGAAAGTCACGAAGAATCATAATGCTCACACTGCATTGATGCCCTCTTCTTGCGACTTTTTTTTCGCCAAAAATAGAAACCTTATCGTTCCACAACCACCGTATTCACACCGTGGACACTTTGGCTACTCTAAACTCCGAAAAAACCACCCCCGGGGACACTGCTGCTCTTGAATTTGATATATCAAAGAGATTCAATAATACATTATCGAATCTCCGCACGGTTTGAACATCCACACGCTTGATAGAGATGCCTTTTGTGCACTTACAGGATCAGAAAAAAAGAAGCTGGCTTGAAGTAATTGTGTCCGGAGGGGGATTACTTGAAGGCGATGAATAAATTTGAAAAAGATATACTAAATATAAGTTTTAGAAAAAAAGCTATACTGGTCTTTACTATTCTGCTAGCTCCAAGGAATGAATAAATGATTTGAATATGAATTTGTTAACTATGAATTTATCAACTAAGCAACTACTCCCTATGAATTTGTTAACTGCAAGTTTTTAAAATAATGCCAATTATTTTTTTAAATTTGATACAAATAATACTGAGTATGATCTGTATAAATTTTTTGTTTACAGATGTTGGCGAATATATTTGATGCTCATCTCAATAAACGCACCCTTCGTATTACGAGAAAATGGTAAAAGAAGTTGGATTTGAAATTGTATATTTAAAACAAGAGTTAGCAAAATGATGCATTTTCTTCTGACAAAGTTTACAAAAAGTATTTTTTATACTTCTTTTTAACTGTATCTAAAATGTTTGCGGTAAATGAAGCTAACTGTGCTTATTAAGTAGGTAAAATATTGTTTTTTTTTTTTTTCATATATTTTACGTAAATATTTGTATGTGTATATAATCATAAAAATATTCATAAAACTTTACTGAATTTCAATTAGAACTAACTATGTACTAAAAAGAACACTCAATATACAGAGTGATTTCTTATGTAATTAAAGTGACCCTATTCAGACCTTCTATAGAGCCCATTTTGGCCATCAGACTTGATGAATTTGGTATATACGCCATATATAGATTGATGCTTGGGGAAAATATTTCTGGCAAAAAAAATTCACAGTTTGACTACTTCAGGAGGAATAATGACGCTAAAAAGTAGACAAAAAAAAATCCGTCAGAATCATTAAAATAACAAGTCTGAGAATGTGCTGAACGTACCTACATTGACATCGCTGGCATGTTGAAAGAGCATTATATATGTGTTCAATGGTGTGTGGGGCGGTAGAACCCGAGGGATTTCAGCAACATGGCGTGTAATTTTGGATCCAACCATGTAAAGTCCTAATCTCCCTCCTCCATAAACACAGTCTTTTAGGAATCCATACAGCCAGAACCTGAGAATTCAAGTCGGGGGAACGTGGAGGGCAGGCATCCGAAATGGACATGAAATGGACAGGACCTGGACATTACACGATTTTAACCAAAGTTAGCTCCAAAGCAGTTCTTTGACTTGGCGCCTAATGTGTGGAGTTTCCCATCTTGCATGAAAACAGGGTCTGCAAACATTGGCCTTCTTGCAAAGTGACAGGAAATTGATCTGCTGTCGAAGGAGTTCTCCGCGTAATCCAGTAATTATGTGAAAGACCACATTTTAGGATCTAATGAGTGAATCTATATAGAAAAAAATTCTTTTGGTCCACATTGATAAAATCAGCAGTAAATCTTGCAATAATACCCATGCACTGCCATTAATTAGAATGTAGTGTTTTTTGGTAGTATACATTAATAGATGCGTGAAGCATCCAATATGAGGCAATTTTGAGAGATCACACACAACTCCATCTAAAGAAAAGTGACTTTCTTCATCGCTGACCATAGAATTTGCCAAGGGTCATTCTCTTTCAAACTGACAAGCACCATAGAGTGTTTGGTGGTCTTCTGAGGCTGGGTGGGGCGATTTGCACCGTTGGCTACGATTCTCATATGAGAGTGAGCGCATTTTAAAATCGATCGTGTGAATTTTTCGTATCATTGTCGACCACTTTTTTAACGCCAATTCATTGCCGACACCAATCGAGTGAAAACACTGCTGAAGAATAGTTTCCTTGAACAGGAGGCTCTTTCAAACCACTTGTCTGATAGTTTCATTCGCTGGCAAATCACTGATCCACCCTCTTCCCGGCAGCACACCCAAGTCCTCTTGGTCTCTCTCAAATTTCATTCATTTCCTCCTCTTCAGTATAAGCCATTCTTCGATGGACCTTTTCATCCCTTCTTTAAAACGGCTTATAGTCTCACGCAATGCAATCAGAAGCTCTGATAAAAAGCAATTTTACCAGTAAAGCTCGATCTTTCTATACGATACCATTTTAAATGGGTCGCAGGATTTTTCGTGCTTCGTCGACCACGGAATCGCCAAATCACGCGATACACCATGATCGAGCACCGCGAAGAATAAGGGAAACTGGAAGCTCTTTCAACCACTCTGATATGCTCATCTTCCTCAACCTGATCCACCCTCTACCTGCCAGCACACACCTAAGTCTCTAGTCTCCTCAAATTTATATAATCCTCTTCTTTTTTAAAACCATTCATCGACATGGGCCCTTTCACATTCCTTTTAAACGACGATATTCACGCAATGCAACTGAGCTATTGTAAGTTATCGTTCTGATAAAGCAGTTTTACCAGTAAATCTCGATCTTTTCTTCTGCAAGGCATGGTTAATGATGATAAAGGCACGTAGAATGATTTTCGGGTTTTGATTGTAAGATCTTTATAGGTTTGACTAATTTGCATAAAAGTTTTTGAAATGTGCCATCTGGTAGTCAAAATTTGAACTATTTTTTTATTGCAGAAATGTTTTTCCCAGTCGTCCATATAATGTATATAACAAGTTACATCAAAAGCCTATAGGCAGAACGGGTTCTTAGAGGGATCCGAATAGGGTCACTTGAATTATAACCACCCTGTATTTTCGTTCGGTATGGCGTAGAAAAATGGATTTTTGTATTAAAAGTATGCCCGATTAATGTCTATATATTTTATATTCGAATTTGTTCTAAATTCTTATCTATTGATCTTCCATTTAATATTCTTCGTTCGCCACTGATGGTGAGGATTTGTCGCAAATTCTCTATTCATAAAAAAATAAATAAAAAAATAATAATAATAATAATAATAATATAAAATGGTGGGCTGAAAGTATTCAATTAGAAAATTAAGAACAGACATTGCATTAGCTGCAATTTAACAGATGTCTTTTTTTACAGATTTCTTCTCATCTATTTGTGTCGTACTGCCTCATGTTCCAGTCAATAAAAAGGAGGAGTTTAAAAATGAACTTTTTGAAGAAATGATTAAACTAGGAGGGAGAACCAACGATGGATTACCAGTTCACAAAAGCACTGCTATTCACCTAGTAATTAAAAAGAAGAAATAGTAATCAATTACTTTTTTTACAAAGAAATTGCTTCAGTCCTGATTAATTGTCATATTAATTACATAAATCTAAATATAACCCTAGGATTTGTTTCTCAAATAATAATAATAATAATAAAAATAATAAAACATTGGGTACAAATACAATTCTCAATTCTACTGTTTAGCAGAACAAATCTGTAATTTTAGATTTCAAAGAAATTTTTAAAATGATATACGTTATTTCTAATAAAAAATATTCTTTAAATATATTTATATTTTTTTAAGTAAATTAATTTTACTAACTTGCTTCCGAACAATCTTAATATCACTGTTGCAGCCATGCTTCCTCCTGCACACTGTCAAGAGTGCCCCCTGTGGCGATTAAGATAAATGATCAGTTGGACTCCAGACTCTCATCCGAGAGGAAATGGAGCCATCATTGCACTGCGGCTGGAAAACTTAGTTGGTCTGCAGTCTCTCATCCCGAGAGGCATTGCATCTAGCTCAACCCTGCGCATTAATTGGTTTACAGACTCTCACCCGGAGAAAGTATATTTAGTGCAATCCTTCACTTCTTTGCTCATTGTGCTTTTAGTCGAGAATTCCGACTCCTTCCACGAAGCTGCAAGTTACTGTCTTTTACTTTAAATAAATTTTTAACATTGTGTCTAATTGTATGTTTTGTGAGTGTAAATAAATTTGAGAGTTCTTTAAAGTATGTAGTTCTCAAGTATCTCAATCCAATCTCCTCCATTTTCAACCTGGCGCCCTAATGTGGTCCATCAAGATCCCTCACACCACACTGTCTTTTACAAAGTTCAATTAATTCTTTTAAGTTTTTGTAAAAATATTTAAATGATTCTGCACTTAAATATTTCATTTGTAAACATTTTTATGTTATATTTTTAACAAATATTTCATTGGGAAAAAAATTGTTTAGTGGTAACTTTTAAGGTAAAAACTCTGATGTAGTAACTTTTAATATTTTTTCACTTATGGTTTAATTTATTGCTTAAAATTTTCTTATATTCATTAGAAATGAAATTCCTTAAAAAATATTGAAATATCTTTCACAATTTTTGAAATTTATCAATATTTTCATTTTTAATTTAATAAAAAAAAAACTGATTGTTTTAATGGCAAGTTATTATTTAAATTTTTGTTTTTACATTTTTCTACCTCAGATATATTTTTATATACATACATGTCTCTCTGTCTACTGTAAAATTAAATTCAGAACAAGTAATATATAAAAAAATTTTTTGAAGTCAATTCCTTTTTTTTTTTTATTACTATATTGCAGGGAAGTCCTTAAAAAAATGAATGAAAATTATTATTTATAAAGTTTATCTGGCGCCATCTATTGGTAGATACATGCAACTTAAATCTAAAAAAAACTAAAAATAATTCATTAAATTTAATGAATGAATTAATATTTGAAAACTGTATTAACATCATGTATCATCCACTACAAGTTCAAAAAAATGTATTTGAGCTTGAGTGGGATGAATAAAAAAAAAAGTATTTTATGAACGGTTGAAAATTTGAACAAGATATATATATAGGGAGAGTGTGAGTGTGGAATTGGAAAAAAAAAAAAAAAAGACTAAAAAAAGAACAAGGCAGTTACAAGAAATAAAATTAGTTTGTATAACAAATCTAGAAATATTCGTTAGCAAAAAAGCTTACTTTGTCCTCATTAAAAAAAAATCTAAATTTGTCTACATAAAACATGGCGCAACATACACTGAAGTGACAAAAGTCATGGGATACCTCTTAATATCGTGTCGGCCCTCCTTTTCGCCCGGCGAAGTGCAGCAACTCGACGTGGCATGGACTCAACAAGTCGTTGGAAGTCTTCTGCAGGAATATTGAGCCATGCTGTCTCGATAGACGTCCATAATTGTGAAAAGCGTTGATGGTGCAGGATTTGGGGCACGAACAGACCTCTCGATGATGTCCCATAAATGCTCGATGGGATTCATGTCAGGCGATCTAGATGGCCAGATCATTCGTTGGAATTGCCCAGAATGTTCTTTTAAACCAATCGCGAACAGTTGTGGCCCGGTGACATGGCGCATTGTCATCCATAAAAATCCCGTCGTTGTTTGGGTACATGAAGCCCATGAATGGCTGTAAGTGATCTCCAAGTAAGCATTTCCAATCAATGTTCGCTCCAGTCGCACCAGAGGACCAAGTCCATGCCATGAAAAACAGCCCACACCATTACGGAGCCACCACCAGCTTGAACAGTGCCTTGCTGACAGTTTGGGTCCATGGCTTCGTGGGGTCTGCGCCACACTGGAACTCTACCATCAGCTCTTGCCAACTGAA
Source organism: Caerostris extrusa (assembly GCA_021605095.1). NCBI lineage: Eukaryota > Metazoa > Arthropoda > Arachnida > Araneae > Araneidae > Caerostris > Caerostris extrusa. The sequence goes on from BPLR01002818.1 coordinate 6,658, forward strand.
ATCGTGACTCATCGGACCAGGCCACGGTTTTCCATTCATCTAGGGACCAACCGATATGCTCACGTGCCCACGAGAGTCGCTGCAAGCGATGTCGTTCTGTCAGTAAAGGCACTCGAGTCGGTCTTCTGCTGGAATAGCCCAAAAAGCCAAATTTCTCCGCACAGTTCTAACAGACAAGTTCCTTGTACGTCCCACATTGATTTCTGCGGTTATTTGACGCAGTGTTGCTTGTCTGTCAGAATTTACGACTCTTTGCAGACGTCGCCGGTCTCGGTCGTTAAGTGCAGGCGGTCGACCACTGCGCTGTCCAGGGTGGGATGTTATGCCTGAAATTTCCTACTCTCGGCACACTCTTGACACAGTGGATCTGGGAATGTTGAATTCCTAACGATTTCCGAAATGGCATGACCCATGCGTCTAGCTCCAACTAACATTCCGCGTTCAAAGTCTGTTAATTCCCGTCGTGCGGTCATCATCACGTCAAAACCTCTTCACATGAATAACTGGAACAGAAATGAAAGCTCTGCGAAAGCACTGCGCATTTATACCTGTTCTACGCGATGCTACTGCCATCTGAAAATTTGCATATTGCTATCCCATGACTTTTTGTCACTTCTGTGTATACATGCATTTATAGGTAAAAATTGTGAAAAAAAAGAGCGGCAACAGACAAAAAAAAAAAGTTCAAGTATAATGTAAAAGAAAAAAATGGCACATCCAAAACATTTTGAAGAACGTAGTTATAATTTCCTGATGATAATTCTTGTAGGATGTTGTGCACCCAAGATATCGTTCTTTATAGATGCTAGATGACTGTATCAAGTCAAAACGTACAAAGCTATGCACAGTGTGATTATAAATTAACTTTCTCGACATATGAGTCCCTAGCTATCATGCCATTTACAGAAATTGAACGAGATTTTGGTTTAAAGTATTTTGTAAAAAGAATTGTATGAAAAACAACAGCTAAACTCTAACTATAACAGTTAAAAATTTCGAAAATTTAAAATGGCAATACCCGTTTCTTTTTGTTGGAATGTGATCTTCATATTGAAAAGCTATAAATCACATTGAAACTGTACCTCTAGCACGAAAATTGCCGGACCTAGATAGATGCACAAGAAAACTGAAAACAACCAATAAATACGGAAAAGCAACTGAAAGAAAAATATTTTAATGTGTTTCACAAATTTTCCACGAGATCTCCTTCTCACACTAGGACAATTTGAATGCTTCAGATGGTGAATAGCACTGAAGCACGCACCATGGCAAGCGGAATCTGGTGAATCTGACATTCGAGGGAATATTTCAAATCAGGTATATAGTTTGCGGATTAAGTGCAGTCAGATTCAGTAATTAATTTCAGGTTTCAGTACAGTGAAATGCTCTATTTGAAGTCAAGTCATGTTAAGGGAAGATGGTACTACAGTAAACAAAAAGTAAGACCAATTTTCAATTTAAAATACCCGGGGCTTATGGAATTTCAATTTTTTTCTTCTTTTTTAGCTTGCTGGACTGTCCTTGACATCTGTGTGAAATTTCCACGTCACAATATTCATTAGTGTTTGAGTGACGCTTGGCTTTGTGAGACTCTAAAACTGATTCCGGCAATTTTTGAAATGTCCGAATTAATTGAACAAAGGACTTGCATTCAATTTTGTTTGCGGAAACGTATAGAATGTTGCAGAAGGCATTCGGTGAGCATTCCTATATCGGAAAAAATGTTTACAAATTGTATAAACAGTTCAAAGAAGGCAGAGAACGCGTTGAAGACGAAGAGCCCTCTGGTCGACCTTCAACCTCAACCGACGTAGCTCACGTTCAAAAAAGTAAAGATTTGGTGCTTGCAAACCGTCGATTTACAATTAGAGATTTTGATGATGATGTTGGAATTTCAAAAGAATCGGTCCATTCCATTTTGGGCCTCCAACGCTTCAAATCTCGATTGGTACCGAAAACACTGGATGCGCCAGCTCACACTGCATTGATTCTTCGTGACTTTTTCGGCAAAAATGAAACCCATATTGTTCCACAACCACCGTATTCACACCGTGCGACTTCTAGCTGTTCCCTAAACTCAAAAGACCATTCCGGGGACACCGTTTTGAGTCGATTGAAGAGATTCAACGTGAATCGCCGCGCGCTTTGAAGGCCATCCCTACCGATGACTTTTAGAATGCATTGAGTATTGGAAAAAAAATTGGCATAAGTGCATTGTGTCCGGAGGGGATTACTTTGAAGGCGATGAAATAAATTTGGAAGCATAAATAGTTTTTGAAAATTAAATAATTGGTGTTACTTTTTGGGCACAGTAATATTCCGAGCATCCAGCGCGTATCTGAGTATCTTTATGTTCGGCTTAGAAGTGAAATCCTTCCAAGAATATATATTTATATGCCTTTAAATGCGTTAAATAATGTATGTGTGTGGTGTTTGTGCGTACGTAAATAAAGTTGTGTGTTCTCAAACCTGAGTCTCAAGTCTCTACCCAACCCCACCCAGTTACAATCTATTTTCTCCAACCCACAATACTACACAATTAATTAATTTTAAAAAAAATTGAATTATTTGAAACTTGAATATTTAAAAAAAATGTCTTATTAGTTTTTAGAGAATACATTGCAAAGACATTTAAAAATGTTAGAAAATAACTTCTATTAAATTCACAACTATTTCAGGCGTCGGCAGCTATTGACTGATGAGTTTTCAGATAAAAACTTTTGAAATCGTTTATATTTTTAGCTGCTGAGTAATCTCCATTTGATATGCGAAAAGATATGCATAAACATTGCAGATTAAACGTTTACAGAAACCTTAGTTTTAAAATAACTTTTTTAGTGTACACATAGGATCATATCTAATTCTTTTAAAGTATATAGTAGAATACATTTGTGTCAACCAAAATATCATCTTTTTCAAAAAAAAAAAAGGTAAATGTTTTCTGACTAAGAATCACCTTGTTTTTAAATACGCTTTTAAAATATTTTAATGTGAATTTTTTTAAAAAGCTTTTGTAAATTCTTGATGATAAATTAAAATAAGAAATGTTTTCTGACATAATGCAGTAAAATATGTATAAAATAAATAGTTATTCTGTTTCATTAGCTTAAATATTCTGATAGTGAATATAATTACTCAGCTATTATTGTAAATAGGTTTTAAATTAATTCATGGAGTTTTAAAATTATAAAAATTATTTATTTATATTAATAATCAATTATTTATTTTTCACTGCTTCTATATTTTAACAAGTGTTTAATATTATAGAAGGACAATGAATGTTTGTAAAAGTTTTATATTCATTTGAAACATGAACATTGTACTTTCTTCGATTTGTTTTCATTTGAATGAATTTTTAATTGGATAATTTATAAGTGGATTAGTAAAATTCTCCACGTTACATTTTATATTTCAGTCTTTTTTTATTCTGATAAATAGAAGATAATTGAAGTGCATTTTTTAAATAAATAGATGAGTTGTGTCTGAAGAACTTTGTTTGTAATTCTTGATCTTATCTGTCTTGATCGATAGCAACGCAAGTTCAACTTCATGATTTAGAAGTTTAGATTGTTAGGTTTATGGCGCTATTATTATAGTTTATGGCGCAATGTAATTTTTTTTATTTGTACTAATTCTTTATAAATGTATTGATTTTTGAATGAAATATTATACAAAACTTGAACTGTAAACCAATGCCATTTTGAATACATGCAACTAGACAAATTTAAATTCAATATAATGATATAAATTACCTGGATTGTCATTGATTCGTCACATTTTTGGAAGTAGTGTTGGCAGCAAGGTATCCATTGTTAATAGAACTCGCCTATTTGCATGCTATTCTTATTATTACGAGTGTACTGGTACTTTTAAAACGACTGGGCCATATTGGGCTGAAGCATATATTTGTATTTAAATGTTTTGCAATGGGAATTACACTCAACACTTCTAAATAAAATCTCAGTCTATGTTAAGGCTAACCCTTTTATATAAATGCGCAGATAATTTGTTTTAGATATTATTTTTAAAATTTGCAATATTTTTTCCCTTTTTTTTGAATCACACTGAATGAGTTTGATTTGTTGTTGTTGTTCTAATGCAACTGGAAATACAGAGACAGTTAATCGTTATGCCATAAGCAAGGACTGCAACCGCTGTTACTCATTTAACACTACCCAGGGGCACGTATAGCCTGAAGATATGCTACGGACACATTTCATTTTTTAAAAATATAAATCGAAGGGGAGTGTTTTTTTTTTTAAATAAATAGATGAGTTGTGTCTGAAAAGTTTTGTTTGTAATTCCGTTTTACATATAAAATTAATTCTGTTTCTTATCTGTCTTTATCGATAACAATGCAAGTTCAAGTCCATCAATTAGAAGGTCATACTGATAGTTTAAATCTATGAAGCTATATTATGCATTTTTTTTTTTTTTTTGTAATTGCATTAATTCTTTAAAAATGTATTGTTGATAGAAATCATATACAAAACTTGAACTATAACCAAAATCACTTTGAATAGATGCAATTTGAAAGTAAAATTTCTGACTTTCTTCTTAATTCGATGCAATTTATTCTATGCAAATATCAATAATAAATTTACGGGTTTCATCATGAGGAGAAACCTGAATCCATGAGGAAAATCCCATAACTTGACCCTATAGTTATAAATTTGTTATTATATTATTATTCTTTTTTTTTTCATTGGTTTTTCATATGTAAGCAATTTTTTAAGTCTTTTCATGCCTAAAATATAAATATATCTAAATATATTTATAATAAAATTAATATAATAAATTAATATTTAATAAAATAAAATTAATCTATAATTACAACAAAACTTTGTTTTATGATGTTCTTTTGTTGAATGTCTACGGCTTGTATTATATACGTTAAAATCAATTTATAACCACTAATTTTACAAAATGAAATGTTCACTTATTTGTGTGTAACAATTGGTAATTTGGCACAAATATTTAATATCTCATATATTCGATGTATTTAACTTTTTATTCTCTTGTGGCAACTAAACCACGCTGATGCATCAGTAACTGATTTGATGCGGTGCATTAAACCAGTTAAACAACTTTAGTTGTTTTTCTGGTATTATTAACGAAATTGTCATTCACCTTTAACCGGTTCACAGAGCTCCCCTAGAGGTACGCACAACCCTGTTTTGAATTAACTGCTTTAATCAAAACTGAGACACAACCCTCTTACTCTTTTACTCAGGTAAAGGCTCGTTCCCACCGAGGCGTGAGGCGGCGACGCGTTAGGCGGCAGGAAGAAAATTTTTTTCGACCCTCTCTCATCGAAACTTCAGAAATCGCTTCACGTCTAGTGAAATTCCAGTTACTTCTACTAGATGGCCGATCTACATTTAAGAGTTGAAAGTTGGTCAACTCGAAGCGGTGGATTTCAACCGGTTTCAGGCGAACGCTGTGAGGCTAGTGATTGGTCAACGCTTCGCGCCTCGGTGGGAACGAGCCTTTAGACTTTATCCCATGAACGAACTGTTAGACTACTGAGGTTATAAGAAATTTCATTACTTTTATTTAATATCGCCTAATGGTTTGATTTATTAATTTTTTTTATAGAATTCTATAATGAATCTGGATGCTGAATTGTATGGTGCAAAGGCTGTACCATATGAGCATGTCAAAATATTTTTTCAAGAAACGCTTCCACAAATAGAGTTTAGCAAAAACGATGAAAAGAAGTTGTTTTGGATGTTGGATGTGGTCCTGGTGGAAGTACGTACAACTTAGTCCTTCCTCTTTTTCCTCAACTTGAAAAACTGTACGCAGTAGATATGCTGCACAACATGATTTATAATAATGCAGAGAAGAACAATTCACATCCACTTATTGAATATGGTGTAGCTGACATAGAAAAATGGTAAGGATATGAAATGATACAAGTATGGTGCGTGTAAAAACTAATTAATTAATTATGCTAAGGAATCTCAAATGTTAATTCTTTCACGTTATTCAGTTGAGCCTTTTCTTAATTAAAAATAATTTCTTAATTTATCTTACAAATAATTTCTTGGTCCGTGACGTTGTCCGGAAATGAGGGTCAAGCAAATAAAACTCCATTGCAAATTTTGGCGGAAAATGGTACTTTGGGCCTCTTAACTCTTGAAATGTTTCATGAATAACGTTAGTCTTCAGGAATTTTCTGGAGAATTTGACTTTTGCTTGAAGTGTTTTGTATGGTTTTGAAGCACTTTTCATGTTTCGGATTGGGATTTTAACAATTTGTATATCCAATAGCTCTAAGTACTGTAGTGCCTTGATCAATTCCTTCTTCTTGAAGTTTCATATTTATCATTTTTGGCATTTTCTGGTGCCTATTGAGCTGTATAGTGCTTCTTATTGTATTTGGAATACTTTATTCTTCCTTAATGGCTGAAATTTTCTAACTTTGATATATTCTTTTTGGCTATTGAATGCGATAACGTTTCTTGTAGAATTGGGAATTCTTCATTTACGACTACATTTATCTTACCTTTGTATATTCTTTTAGAAATTCTTGAACAATTCATTCTTCCTGAAGTTCTTGATCTATTCAACATTGCTTTATTCATGCGGCTATTGAATTTAGCCATTCTTGTAGTATTCCCATCAATTTGCTTCATAGATCTCTTGCATTATTAAACATTAGTATATTGAGTTTATTCATCCGTTCACATATGATAAGTCGAAATTTGCCGAGCAAATTTCAGTTTTTTATACTCATTTGTTTATTTTAGGCCCACTGTGAAAAAGTGGGATGGCCAAATAACAAAATTGGTATCTATTTATTGTCTTCATTGGTTAAAAGATGCGAAAAGGCTTTCAAAATAAAAGGTCTTTCAAAATATATATCGACGATCAAAATATATATTTGAAACCTGGTGGAAAAGCGGCCATTTGCTTTGCAATGCAGTCCATATTTTATGATGCAATGAAAGAAATGGAAAATTCTAAGTGGAGATCCTATTATAGGGTAAGCTTACTATCGTGCATGAATGTTATATAGTGCCCTGCGCGGAAATGATATATAATGTATGAAAACGACATTTATTTGGTATACGAAAGGCATGTGGATCATATATGAGTTTAATAAACATATATTATAAAAGCTAAAGCTAAGTATATATTATAAACTATAAATTGAAAATATCATAAATTGGAAATTTAGCTTTCAAGACGAATGTTGCAATTCCTTGGTGAATCCTGAAATTTATAACGGATAACAACAGATGTCGACATTGAAGGAAACGAAGAACCTAACAAATGGACTGAAAAAGAACGTCCACTTAATCAAAATTATTAAGTTTTTTCAGTGTTTCAAGTAAACAATGTGTTTATATATATATATATATATATATAAAACCATTAATCAAAAATTTTATTATTGTCCAGAGATCGAATATTCTCTGTTTATGTTTTCACTTTTCTTATGATATTGGTAGCAATGTAGAGAATTACGAAAATTCCAATTTACGAAGAACATTGTAATCTAATCGTGTTCAAACTTGCTACGGATATCTGTCATCGTTTACACCTGATATAAATGGACATCAACATCAATTGTATAGAGCGAAGGGAGTTTATGAAAGTTGATTTAAACATTACTTGGTATTACATATTCCAGTCCAAGAGAAGATCCGATAATAATATGTTTACACATGCTAAATTAAATTTGTTAACCCATTTTAGCAGTACTTTTTTAAAAAATCTGACTTAAATAATACTGATAGTAATAAGTATAAAAATTTTCGTTTACAGGATGTTGGCGATTATCTTCCTGATTCTCATGTCAACAAACGCAATGCTTCATATTACGAGCAAATGATAAATGAAGTTGGGTTTGAAATTCTATATTTGAAAGAAGAATCAACAGCTGATGTATTTTCGTCGGACGAAGTCTACAAAAGTAATTTTTATACTTTTGTTTTAACTATAAGTGATGATGGTCAAATCTGCATTAAAATATGTACAAATAATTCCAACCAAAACAGGAATCAAATATTTGCCAACACAACCATTTAGCAACGTATAAGGCTAACTAATAAATGAATTTTGAATGAAAATGGCATACTTTTAATGATAGAATCATTATTTAAAAATTTATTTTATCTTATTAGAAAAAAAATTTAATTCACCCTTTAACCATAAAAAATTAGCTACTTTCCTGAAATTATTTCTCCAAAGAAAAACTATATTTAACCTTTGTCAATCCTTTATACAAACAACTGTAAACAAATTTAATGAATGATAGCTTTAAAATTTATCATATTTATTATAATTTTTGGCTCAGAATGTTAAAGTTTTAAAAATAAAAATCTTCAAAGCCTTCATTTTAAGGATATTAAAATTTATTGTTTAATTAATATAACATTTAATTTAGATTATTAACAGCACTTCGGTTTCTGTAAACGTTTTCGTGTAATAAATAATTTAAATTAAAAATAAGTTCGTATTAAAATTTTTTAAAACATTATATAAATCGACTAATGTTCTCAAGACAGTTGAATAAACAAATCAAAATTCTATTATTTACACGACCATTGTAATAAATCATTTCAAATACAATTATTAAAAATTTTAAAATAATTTATCATTCTATAAAATTAATCTCTTTTATTTTTAATCATATTGAAATTATATATAATACAATTTAAACTGTGGTGACTCAATAGTAGCGCAGTTAACGCCTTTATTTATGTACAGCTTTAATTCAGTAATCCCATAAGAAAGGAGTCACCAAGCCACAGAACTACACTACTGGCCACTAAAACTGCTACACCAGGAAGAAATGTAGATAACAAAATTATATTTATTGGACAAATATATTACACTGGAAATAACAAGTGATTAAATTTTCAAAAATTTGGGTGCATAGATCCTGAGAAATCAGTACCCAGAACAACCATCTCTGCCAGTTATAACAACCCTCATACGCCTGGGCATTGAGTCAAGCAAAGAATGGATGGCATGTACAGATACAGATGCCCATACAGCTTCGACACGATGCCACAGCTCCTCTACCGTAGTGACTGGCATATGGTGACGAACCTATCTCTCGACATTGACCAGACGTTTTCTATTGGCGAGAGATCTGGTGAACGTTCAGGGAAGAGCAACAGCCGAACATTTTCTGTATCCAGGAAGGTCCGTACAATACCGGCAACATGCATTATCCTGCAAAAACGTAGGGTTTCACAGGGCTCGAATAAGGGTTGGAACCACGGGTCCTAACATATCAGAAATTGCACTGTTCAATGCCGTCAATGCAAACAAGAGGTGAACGAGACGTGTATCCAATAGCGCCCCATACCATCGCGCCACGTGATGGGCCTGGAGGGGATCATCTTGATGCTGTAAACAGAATTTGGATTCATCTGAAAAAGGACATCTCGTCATTCGAGCGCCCAGGTTCGTCGTTGATCACACTATTGAAGACGCTCCTGTCTGTGATGCAGTGTCAAGGGTAGCAGCAGCCATGATTTCAGAGCTGAGAGTCCATGCTGCTGTAAGCATCGTCGAACCGTTCGTGAGGACACTTGTTGTCTTACAAACGACCCCAATTCTTGATTCAGGGCTTGTAACGTGACTGCACGATCCATTAAGGCCATGAGGGTAACATGCCTGTCTTCTCGGCTGCCAGTGATAGGGGCCGGTGAGATCCAGCACGGTGTTCCGTATTACTGTCCTGAACACATCGATTTCATATTCTGCTAACAGTCATTGGATCTCGACCGACGCGAACAGCAATATTGCGATACGATAAACCGCAATCCCGATACGCTACAATTCGACATTTATCAAAGTCAGAAACGTACTGGAGCCCATTTCTGCTTCTTACACGAGACATCACAACAACTTTTCACCAGACAATAACGTTCAAATGCAAATTGTGTATGGAAACCGACAGAAAATTTTCTCATTTTAACACATTGTAGGTGTCGCTGCCAGCGCCTGCTTTGTCTGAATGCTCTGAAAACTAATCATTTGCATATCACAGCACCTTCTTCCTGTCGTTTAAATTTCGCGTCTGTAGCATGTTGCCTTCTTGGTGTAGTAATTTTAATGGTCAGTAGTGTACTACCTTTTTTGGTGTAGGCAACTTAAAGATATAGGTTGTCTTTGATAAAAAAAAAGAAAATGGTAGTCTACTATAGCCTGTAAACTTGTGAAATTTTTACAAATTTTTTGATATATCTTACAATATAGGCAACAATTTTAAATTTTACCTATATCTTACAATATAGGTAAAATTTAAAATTGAAAATAATATTCGTCGATTTGACTTTTGCAGTCGCATTTAAGATGCATTCGACTGTGAGTGATTTGAACAAACATTGCACAAGACAGTGCTGTATCTAGAACAGCCGAGAGATAAAAATTTGTGCAACGAAATTGATTACTGATTAGATCCTTGACGCGTTTCAAAAGGGGAAATCTTGGAATATTTTTTTTTTTTTAATTTTATGTTTCTCTGATTATATCATGCGTAATAGTTTTAAAAATATAAATTATTTTTTAAACCATGTCATTTATTTAAGCTAAACGTATGCAGTGAATACTGAATAAATATTTCTTTAAATTTTTCTAAGGTTTCTGAAATGAATAGAACAATTGTACATAACCATTTGTTTTCATTTTTCCACCAAATGGATTCTGCATTCCATTTTTTTTGTATTTCGAAGATAATTTCTTCTTATTTATTTAAAATATGAAAATTAGGTACTATTTTATGAGCATTGGTGTGCTGAAAGTATTAGATTAGAAAATTAAGAATAGGCATTGCATTAGCTGCGATTTAACAAACGTCCTTTTTACAGATTTATACTCATCCATTTGTGTCGTACTGTCTCATATTCCAGTGAATAAAAGGGAGAATTTAAGAATGAACTTTTCAAAGAAATGATTAAACTAGGAGGAAGAAGCAAGGATGGATTACCAGTTCACAGAAGCATTGCTATTGAACTAGTAATTAGAAAAATGAACAGTAATCAATTATCATTTCTCAAAGAAATTACTTCAGTCCTGCCTTAATTAATCAAAGAGAAGTATATATTTTTCATCATGTTAATTATATAAATCTAAATATAACCCTAGGATTTGTAGGATTGTTTAGGTAGGAACTAAATATCACCCAATGTTTTTTTTTTTTTTTTTTTTAATAATTACAAAAAAATTCTTATATAAAAATAGGTACAAATAAATTTCTCATTTCTAATATTTAGCAAAACCAATAATTCTGTAATTTAAGATTTTAAAGAAATTTTTTAAATTGGTTCACATTACTTTTAATAAAATTTTTCTTTAAATATATTTTCCTTTATTTATAATTTTGAGTAAATAAATTTTTTATAATATTACTTCCACACACTCCTAAAATCACTGTTGCAACCATGCTTCCTCCTACACATGGGCACAGCGCCTCCTGTTACGTTCAGGGGGAAATGATCAGTTGCACTCCAGACTCTCATCCGACAGGAAGGACAGCGCAACCTTATGCCCCGACTAAAAAACGTTTAGTTTGCCTACAGACTCTCACCCGGACAGAAAGTATATTTAGTGCATCCCTGCACTTCTTTTCGCCATCTATGCTTAGCCAGAATTACGGCTCATTCCACGAAGCTATAATTTACTGTCTTTTATTTTAAATAAGTTAAATATTGTGTGTCTAATTCAATGTGTGTGCTGTTTATGTGTGTGTGTGTAAATAAAATGTGAGTTCTCAAACATGTACCTCAAATACCTCAACCCAATCATTTCCATTTACAATCTGGCTCTAAAAGTGGCCCATCAAGATCCTGCACACTACACTGTCTTTTACCAAGTTCAATTAATTCTTTTTATATCTTTTAAAAATATTTAAATAATTTTACACTTAAATATTTCATTTTGTAAATATTTTCGTTTTCTGATCATGTTTGCTAAATATGTCAGTAGGAAAAACAAGTAATATAAAAAAAAAAAATTTTAAGTCAATTCCTACTTTTTTTCACTCTATTGCAGAAAAGTCCTTTACAAATGAAGTTGAAATTTTCCTCTTACATCTGGCGCCATCTGTTATTAGTACATGCAACTTAAATCTAAAAAAATATAATTAATTGATTAAATTTAATTAATGAATTAATATTTGAAAAAATGGTATTAATATCATGTGTCATCCACTAAAAGTTAAAAAGAATGTATTTGAACTTGAGTGGATGAATAAAAAGTATTCTATGAACGATTGAAAATTTGAGCAAGATATATATAGGGAGAGTGTGAACTAATGGTAAGAATTGAAGAAAAATTGTTTAATGGAATCTTTTTAAGGACTAATATTTTTTTTTTTTTCTCTTACGTTTTCATTTATAACTTAAATTTTTTTCATATATATTAAACATGGATGTTTGTTAATCTTAAATAATAAAACATCTTTCACTATTATTAAATTTATCAATATGTTCATTATGATTTTTAAAAAATCGAATAATTTAACGGCAAGTTATTTTTATTTTACTTTTTGCCTTGCATTTTATCAGCTTCATGTGTAATTATCTCTTTGTCTACAATAAAACTTTATTCTTAAAAAAAAAGGATTGTAATGGATACTAGATTAATTACCCAATCTAACGCTAATATGATTATGCATTAAATGGATAAATCGATAGATACACAAACATTTCATTTTTATGGAGAGTGATACAATTTTTTTTTTTTTTTTTTTTTTGGTTGTGGAAAATCAATTGTGTATCGACAATTCAATTAAATTTGTGTTTAATTATCACATAGTTGAAAAGAGAAATTCCAAACCATTCTGAAAATGTCATCTTTAATTAATTGTTCTATATAAGACACTAAATTTCAGATTAATTTAGATCGTTGGTGACTTTTCAATATAATCAAAATGTGCTTCCCTTTTAATAATTATATAAGTATTATTATTAATATTATAAACCTTGAAAACAAAAAAATCTCATATAATATATTTTTATTCAAAAAAATTCTTCAATTAAACTAAAAATATTCTTGATAATTCGATATGTAGAAAACCAAAGATTTGTTTTTAAATTTATGCTAATAATTTATGTGCGTTATCTTGAGCCATCGTACATATTTTTAAAAAGACAAGAACTAGCTTAAAATTTAGATAAAAATTTCACAAATAAAAATTGATAAAATTATCAATTGCACGAACTGATAGATTGATTGGACGAATTGATAGATAATTAACATTTCATTTTTATGGAAAACAATACAAATTTTTCTGATTGTGAAAAATCAATTGTGTATTGATAATGCGATTACATTTGTTTTTAATTATCACATAGTTAAAAAGACAAATTCCAAACCTTTCTGAAAATGTCATATTTAATGAATTTTTCTAAATAAATAAAAAAAATTTTGAGATTAATTTAGATCGTGTGTTTCCATTTTTTTAATGCTCATTTCATTATTATTATTAATTTTATTAACCTTAAAAACAAAATTTTTATTCCAAATATTTTTTTTATTCAAAGAAAATCCTTTAATTAAACTAAAAAAATATTCTTGAAAGTTCGATATGTAGGTAATTTGTAGAAAACCAAAGATTTCTTTTAATCTATGCTATTATTTTATGTGTTTTCTTCAAACCTCATACATATTTAAAAAAAAATTAGTTTAATTGCTGGTTGCAAATTTCAAAGCAAAGATCCTTTACTAAAAGTCACGATCGTCATTTGCAAAGTTTTCTGTACAAATATCGTGCAAGTTTATATAATATTTAGGGCACGCAGTGTATGTACAGAAAAGTTAGTATTTTACACTTAGTGATGTGTAAACACATCTGACGTGGTGTATTTCTTAAATATTAGCAATCTGCCTGAAATAAAACTGAAAAAGAAATTAAACGAAAAACGTGTTCGTATTTAAAATTGTTTTGAGAAAAGTGTATATAATTTGTTGTTGACATAAGGCAGGGAATATTCTTTTACCGATTATGAAATGGAGGCAAAAAAAATTTGATGATAAATAATGGCATAAATATCTGATGATTTCTCCACAGCTTCTCAAAGCTGTGGAGAAATCATCAGGTATTTATCAAAGCTCTGAAGAAATAGCTTGGAAAGCTCTAAAAACACCATAAAAGAAGCAGTAAATCTTACCAACATCACTGTAATCATCTGTAACGTCGACATCAAAATCCTGTATATCTTGCTAACATCAACATTTTTAATGAATCAGTGCCTTTCGTGTAGGGATACAAATAACTCGACTTGACACTTGACACAAAACTTTTATTTTTGCAATCACATTAATATGCTATTAATAAAGTTAAAAGCAACAAATGCAATCTCTTCATTATCACGTCACTCCAGTAAGCTCTCGATCAGAGTCAAACTCTCAGATCCATCATCATCATCTCTTATCAGACCCATCATCATCATCTCTTATAAGACCCATCATCATCATCTCTTATCAGACCCATCATCATCATCTCTTATCAGACCCATCATCATCACCTCTTATCAGACCCATCATCATCATCTCTTATCAGACCCATCATCATCATCTCTTATCAGACCCATTCATTTTTACGCGGCTCCTGTATGGATCACAATTTCAGTGATCAGACTGAGGAGACTGCAAGTTATTTAAAATTATTATTCTCAAAATTACAAAAGCATCTTTTCATTTTAGAAGAGTATTTTTACATAAAAGAGCTCCGACTCGGATCTATCCTGAATTATGCTAAAAAAAAACTATCGGAAAAACTTCTTGCAAATTCTTAACAACCTTAATAATTCTCTTATCATTAATTTTCCGTAATATAATTACCACAAGCTTAAATATAAAAGACGCCCCGCGCTATTACAGACCAAGCATTCATTTCACTCAAAGGGGTAAAACATATCCGTCATGATCCAGGATAGTGCTTATTCAAAGCACTACATTTTTCCCATATCATTCTCGTCATCACTAATCCACTCTTAAGTTTTTCTCAATTCAACCATCTGCATTCTCACTACAATCAGCTAAGTTCTACGTTGCTTCGCTACTTTTTATTTACGCCACTCTATTTACGCCGCGTAGTTGTTTAGGTGAAGAGCAAGGTGGCACACCTATTCTGAAAAATTCCGTCTCTTTCTGCTATTAAGTTGAGCAAAGAGAGAGATAGAGTGCCTGAGAAGCGTTCACCTATCAGTGATATGTGATGGAAGTGTGGCGACAGCTATTGATGGAAAATGGAGTTAAGAAATAACTCTTCTACTTTCGCTGTTAACAAGGGGATTTTCCCTTTGGGGCGAAAATAAAAAAGAACGTAGTTGGCGTTAGAGGAAATGGAATAAAGATGTTGTAAATGTGAAAATTGATTATCGTCTTTTTGCCGTCTGGATTTTTAATAACGCTACGCAACCTTACAAAGCCGCCACAGAAGTATGAAGAAAAGTCACAACGAATAGATAGTAGTAATCATATGAATTGGGAAAAGAAAGAAAAACAAAAAACATTGATGATGAAAATGTAACATGAAATTTATGATCAGTAAAGAGCGCAAAAGAACGATGGAGCAAAAGCAGAAAAATATAATTCAAACAACAAGGGAGTATATATAAAAGAATAAAATCAAATACAATGACTGAAGAACTCATTTAGGAGCCAAGGTCAAGGGGAGAAAAGTATGTTGCAGAAGATCGAACTGTTACTGTCAGTTTCTTTAAGTAATAAATCTTACAGAACAGAAAAGAGTATGAGTTGAAGTAAAATATCTACACTACAACCATAAATTAAGGATAATTCAGAATCACACAGAAATTGAACTCTAAAATAAAAAATTTCACCTGTAGAATTATCACACACATCTTGAAGAAGAATATGCAAATTACAGGAAACCACCAGATGGCGCGGATAGTACGTCACAATGACGAGAGTGTAAGAGAGGGGTATATAAGGAATGGTGGCAAAGAAGTAAAATTGTTCACAAGCGCTTTAAAGCCTTTCAGTGCAATAACCGCATAGTTATGGCACAAAGGAAGCATTTGGATGATTTTTTAAGTGGTAGAAATTATCGGACGACTGGAATGTGGACGTACCCAGCTGGAAGTATCCGAGGAACTTGGAATCGCCCAGAGTGTCATCTCCAGGCTTTGGCAACGATTCCAAGATGATGGTAATGTGAGTAGATGTTACAGCACAGGTCGCCCCCCCGAGTTACAACGCCGAATGAGGACCGGTATTTAGCAGTTACTGCCAAAAGAAACAGACGGAGCACAGCATCAGACCTGTCTCGTCAGCTCTCTTCAGCTACCGGTACGACAGTTTCAAGGCAGACCGTGTACAGACGCTTAGGGCACATTGGTCTATATGCTCGTAGGCCTGTCAGATGTGTTCCACTTACCGCAACTCACTGTCGCCTGCGATTAACCTGAGTAGAGAGCATGCATTGTGGACACCGCAACAGTGGTCTTGTGTGATGTTTTCCCGACGAGTCCAGGTTTAGTTTGCAGTCTGATTCTCGCCGGACTTTCATATGGAGAGCGCCAGGTACCCGTTACCACCAAGAGAACACCATTGAACGACACCGTTACGGTGGTGCAGGATGGCTCGTTTGGGGAGGAATTATTCTTGGTTCCAGAACTGACCCTGCATGTTCAGAGTGTAACGATGACAGGCCACATCTATCGGGATGTCATTCTGGAACAACATGTACGTTTGTTTCGGGGCGCTATGGGTGCTGAATTTCTGTTTATGGATGACAACGCCCGTCCTCACCGTGCAAACATTGTAGACGAATGCCTTCAATTGAGGATATCACCCGTATGGATTGGCCAGCATACTCACCGGACTTGAATCCAATAGAGCATGTGTGGGATATGCTTGGCCGACGAATTGCAGCCCGTCAACCCCTCCCACCTGTCAACCGGAACTTCGGAGGGCATTGCTTGATGAGTGGTGTAATATTCCCCAAGATCAGATTGATAATTTGATACTCAGCATGCCTAGGCGTTGTAAGGCCTGTATTGCATCGTCCGGGAGACATACTCCATATTAACCATCATACTAACCATGTTATACTGTTTTTTTGTAAATAGGTTCTTTTTTGAAATTTGCTCCAGGGAGTAAAAATCGAAATTTTTATTAATTATGTCAAACATATAGCATCTTTTTTTGTTCTTTACCTTTTGTTTAATAAATAGACTTTACAAATAAGTCAAATTTGTTTTGCTTCTGTCTCTTTCTTTGCCTGAACTTCATTATCCTTAATTTATGGACATGAGTGTAAAATGTGATAGCGCTTTTATTATATATTTTTAAACACTTATGATCAATCTTCAAATTAGACAGTTTGCATTCAGGAAGTCCTAAGATTGAGTAAAGTAAACAAAATTTCAATATTTTTAATTGCGTTTCCTATGAATAGGGGTTTATATAAAGCAATTTTTATTTTATTTTCTCTATGCAATTTATTAAGATCTATTCTAACTTCGCATGAATAGATCTTAATTATTTATTGAACTCGTATTCTGTGTAATAGAAGGTTAAACTGGAGCCATTCTATGCAGACTGTGTCAAAAAATATTGTTTTTGTCTTTGTTTAGCTTGTTCATGTTTATTTTCTTAGCTTTGTTTAGCTTGTTCATGTTTATTTTTCTGTAGCTTTGTTTAGCTTACTCACAATTATTCTTTTATTCTGCTATACAATTATGTACCATTCATTTTGTACCATTCATTATCTACTTGGATATCGAAAGTAATCTATCAGTTGTTTAATGTGAAGATAGAATTGATGTCTTCGTAAACGAGATATCTTTTGTCCTCCCATTGTTTACCCGTTCTCTTTCAGAACATAAACATTAAAGAATTCATTAAAGAACATTAAAGAATTTCGACGAGAATGGAAAAATCTTTAATAGAATCAGGGGCCAATTCATTTATTTAGGTATGAGAAATACCAAGTTGTTTAAAAGATTTTTTAGTGCTGGTCTGTAGAAAGCATAAATTTAAAATATACTTCATATAAAAAACATGCCTGACTTGTGACCCAATAGTAACCCCACCCTTTTGGTGCATCGTTTTTAGTGAAACTTTTTTCTTCAAGTGTGTTTTTGAATAAACCCCTAGACAGCATTTTCTTTTCCAATCCCTACTATTAGTTCCCACTTTCCTTATATATATATTTAAATATCTTGTTCAAATTTTCAATAGTAATAAAATACTTTTTTATTCATCCACTCAAGTTCAAATGCATTTTTTTTAAACTTGTAGTGGATGGCACTTGATGTTAATACAGTCAAATATTAATTCAGTAATTAAATTTAATGAACTGGACTGCTCGAAACTCACTGGAAAGGTTCCCTTCAATGTTCTTGTCGTAACCCTCATGGATGGAGGAAAAGGGGTGCATCTTCTGTTCTGATGGAGCACCCGTAGGTAGAAGTCTGACTTCTGCTCCGTGACGCTCTTACAGTCATAGGAGACCGGTACCTACGGCTTAAAGTGGATTCCGAACCACTACAAACATACATGGCAACGCCGGGTCTCGAACCCGAAAACCTGTGGCACCGAGCGCCAGAGCGCTAGACACTCGGCCATTCAGGTCTGTTTCTTACAATAATGAAGCATTATAAGAGACGGATAGAATGAGAAACTATAGACCATCATCAGCTTCATAAATTAGAAACGGATTAGTAGAAAGCGAATAACTACATACAAAAATAACAGTCCAACGACCATATACAGAAAGGAAAAATTGCAATGAAATTCGCTTTCTGTTTTGCCACTTTAATATTAGTAGATTCTGCACGTATGCATATACATATTTATATTAATTGTAATTATTTAATAAAAAAGTAACTAAAATAAAAATTTTTCGTTGTTGACCTAAGTAGGAATTGACTTTAAAATATTTTTTTTATTTTACTTGTTCTTCATATGTAGGATATGGAAAAATTGTACATTACTAATTACTTTTCTGATTTGGCAATGCTGTTGAAACCCAAAACATAAGTTTCGTAATCGCTGGAATTTGTCGGTCTGCGGTCGTTTAGTTTCTGAGTGGTTTGTTTACAACTTTTCATAAAACCTATAGACTTGGAAAACTTAAAATGATTGTTAATAATTTATTTCGTGCTTTTAAGAGGTTAGTAGTGCGCTGTGTAAAAATGCAATGCGGTTAAAATGTAGTTTTTTTAATTGAATTTTATTTACAATTATATAGCACCGTAAATGAATGAAACACTTGTGTCTGTTGATAGCTTAAATTATAAGTTTATTTAAAATCTGAGAACTAGATTTTTCACGCGCAAATATTTTAAGCATTATTATGATTCAGTTCTAAAATTGTAAATTTTTAACATTCATTTTTTCACCGTTAGTAATCTTATGTTTTAAAAAAAGTAACTTGAATAGCGAAATTTAAAAAAAGTCGTTCAAAATACATTTGTTTTTGGTAAAAATCATTAAGATTTAAAAGTTTTTAAATTACTTAAAAATTAAATAATTTACCGAAAAGCATAAGCTTTTATTTCCTACAAATTATTCAATAATAAAAAAATAAACACACTGAATAATCTGTAAAGCAATAAACTTGAAAAAATTTTAACACTTGTAAATATAAATATATCTCGTATATAAATATATGCCACATAAGTATCACATAGTATAAAACTTTATTGTTTATTTTAGAATCTAATGGTCAGGAAAAAATATTGCTGCAAAATGATCCAAAAATCCATTCTCTAATAAATTAACATATAGACAAAGGCAGAAATAATCATTAAATCAAAATCATAATAATAAATTAAATTAAATTTATCTGCATATGATATCTAGAACATTTCTATTTTCTTTTGTACCGTATGAAAAAATATATTAAAACCAATTTGCAGAGTTATATTATAAAAATAATATTAGTAATGAAGTTCTTTTTCTGAAGTTATTAATAAATTCAAAATATTTATTACATATTTTGTTATATAAATAATAAAGTTGAATTTAATAAACTGTCTAAATGTTTAAAAATGGGTAAAAGAAAATCAAATTGATTTTTAAAAAAAATGTTCATTGTGAAATAACTAAATTAAAATTATTAATATAATATACTTATATACATAATCCATTTGATTTATACTATAATCTATATATACATTAAAAATAAATACATTTAAGGGTGTTTCTAAATAAACCAAATTATATTAAAAAAAAACTTATAGGATGACTAGCTAGTATTGAAAGCAATTTTATTGAATAAAAGTATAGATTATTTGAAAGAAAAAACTGACATATTTTCAAAATTTAAAGATTTTTAACTGTAATTTCCATAATTTTTATATAATTGATTATTTAATTTTTAAAAATATATAAATTTTACTTTGTATTAATGTAATACTTTTATCTAAGTCATAATGCTTCTTTTTTAAATTGAAAAATTGCATATAATGTATTTATTCTTGTAAATAGTATACATTTATTAGTACTAAATTATGTAGCTTTATGTATTTGATTCATTTAAGCTTATATATATTTACTTTATAGGTTAATTTATTACTGGTATTCATTTTTGAAATATGGTGGTTATATAAATTTGATAATACCTCAAAAAAGTATAGATAATAAAATTTGTAATTTAAAGGTACATGCTGTAATTTTTAAATGTGATCTATTATTTCTTTTAATTAAAAAACAATTTATTAAAAAATTTATGCATTTAATGCTGTTACGCTGTTTATTAGGACTCAAAAGTTTTTAATCCACAAATCAGCTGGGCCCTGAATACATACACCTACCAGACCTTCCTTATGATTATGGAGCACTGGAACCAACAATTTCGCGGAGATAATGCAACTGCATCATTCTAAACATCATGCTGCTTTATGTTAACAACTTAAATGTTGCTGAAGAAAAATTAGCTGAAGCTACAGCTAAAGGTTTTGTATTTTGTTTAATTTTCTAATTTAAATATTCTTTGAAACAATATTTAATATTCTGAAAAAAATGTATAGTAAAATCTGAGAAAATACATGGAATGTGTGAGAAAAAAAGTATTCTTGTCTTTCATAAAAAAAATTTGGTATTTTCTAAACAATATTTTTTGCTGAATGTCCTAAATAGCATTATTAAAGTTATATTGAAAACAAATTCCAAAATTGTATATTAGTTAATTTGTAAAGGCAATATATGTAAATGAATTGTTTTGAGTATAAAGTTATTTTGTATATATATCATTTGAATATATACATATAGGGTTTTTATTTTAACTTGAATGATAAATTTTTAATACCTTTATTGATAATAAATTTTGCAGATAAATTTTATTAATTGTGAAATTTAAGCTCATCCTAAATTTATTATTTTTATTATCCATTATAAAATCTTTTTAAAATGGTCTGAAATTAAAATAAAAAAAAAAATTAAAGATATATAAATATTCAATTATTTGCTTGTTTATTTTTTAAAAATTTATGTTTTACAATAATTTTTGTTCATTGATGATTAGATATTATTGTAGAAAAATCAAACATTCAGATAAATTAAAGTTCATACAAATAATAGATAATTATAAATCAAAATGATTTTTTAAATAAATAGTATCCATTATAAATCCTATAATGTAGGGTACTAAATGTAAACAACTTATAGTAGCCAGTCAATATCTTTTCTATAAGAAAGAAATATATTTTTATTAAAATTTGTATTAAGTCAGTAATGTTAAAAATTTATCTTTCATGTAAATAAAAGAAGATGTAAACATAAATATTTCTTAAAATATTAATAAGAATTAAAACTGAAGTTAAAATTTTTTTAATATTGTAGACTTTTACTATTGAAAAAAAAAAAAATAATAATGACAGAAAACATCAAACACAGAATATGTATTTTATTAAAAGCAGTAATGTATGAATTAGTTTGTTACAGGTACGATGTCAGACATATGCAGCAATAAAGCCATTTTTAAAAAAAAAAATATAATAATAGTTGCATAATTATAATCGTATACTTTTGTATCTTAATTTCTTTTTTCATATGGATTCAATTAAAATTTAGATAAGTTAACAATTAAAATAATTTATTATAATTAAAATTTTGGCAAAATTATCTTTTCTTTACTACTATTACTACTCTTATTTAAATATATATGACTAATTGCCATTTACCATAATCAGTGATTCAAAATAATAAATTATATATATATATATATCTGCTATGTAATATATATGCTAATATAATATGCTATGTAGGTGGATAGAGCTTGAGCAGAAATTATATAATTATTTAAATGCATATTTTTTAATATTTTATTTCCTTTTTACTCCCTAGCCAATAATCATAGAATTTTTCTACAGAAATAATTACTATTTTTTGAAGTAATTAAATATTTTTTTTTATGATTTAGGTGATATCGCTACCGTATAAGTCTCGGAATTGCTCTAAAATTTAACGGTGGTGTGGCCATATCTTAATCATTCAATATTTTGGAGAAATTTATGCCCTTCAGGAGGGAACCAGAAGGTAAAGAATAAAAATATTAATGAAATGTTAATGAATGTAATGTTATTTAAGTGACATTGTTAAAGACAATCAAATGAAATAAAACATTTTATTTATTCAAGATTTTTTGAAAATTTGCTTAATTGATTTTTGCAATTAATTAGACTGAAAAATTTTACATTATATTTAAATAAATAGTTTTCAATTTGAAATTTCTTGTAAAGTTGTATATTGAGATTTTTAAAATTTTTCAAAATTTATCTTGTATTTTTAGATTTTTTTAACTACAAGTTGTATAACAAGCTATTAAAATTTCTTCCTTGCTGAGACTAAGTCAACATTGATTAGTTCCAAATAAGAAGTTTAAACTTCTTACTTAAGATTATGAAAAGTACCTATAATAAAAACATCAAATTTATTGTAACACCACTTTTACTTTAAAATGATGCAATTATCATTTGAAATTTGAATTTCTCTCTAATCACAGAATTTAATCATATTATTTTATGAATGGTAAGGGTAATGCAAATGCAATTAGTAACTTAACCAGAAAAACTCGGTGACAAGCACATTCCATGAATTGCGTTGTAAAATAATTAATCAACTGATAATGACTATAAAGTGACCTATATCAACTGATAACCTATATATCAAAGGATATCAACTGATAAATGACTAAAATAATAGAATGCTACATAAGTTTATGTAAATAATAAATAACATATCAAAAATGAAAAAGTTAGTAGGCATGTTAAGAACTGTTACAATCAAAAATTGGGTCAAACTCTACGTGTTAAATAGATCCAATTTATTTTGTCTTTATTTAACATAAATTAACTTTTTATTTTACAATTTTTTATTAAAGTTTGTTTGTAAAGTAATACAACAATTTAAAAGTTTTTAAATTTTTATTTGATAATTCATACTTTTAAATTTATTTCTAAAAATTAAATAATTATTAATTTCTAAATTGAATTTTTTTTTTTTTTTTGCATTATACATTTTTTACACTTTAAATGTTAATTTAATTTTAAAAAAATAACATTTTAATTATATAGTTTTTACTTTCACATCAGGTATTTTTGTTTCACATTGTATAATTCAAACATTTTTTACTGCTGGCAAAAGGATTTTCAGGAAGGGTTCTCATTCATTTTTCGTATGAAAGAAAATCTGAAACTTTTACAGTGTCCAACTCGGTGGCAGTTTGTAGTTATTGTTAGCAGCTATTGCATTACAAAAGTAAAATTATTATAGATGTAGAGAAATTTCATAATTATGAATCAAATGTAAATAAATTGCCTTTCCTAAAAGTATACATAGTAGATAATTATCTATTTAAATATTTAACATCTCTATAAGTTTTTGATGTAAAAAATATATACATGAAATAATTTATGAAAATATATTAAAAAGTTTTTTTTTTTTAATTATGAATTTATATTAGTTTGGTGAATTCTGTAAATTTGTTTTTGTAATATAAGAAAATATATATTGAAATTGCATAGGTAACAAACAATCTTCATAAATTTTGAAATAATCATGTATATTCATTTCTAAAAACTCTTATTTACTTTATTAGTTATATAATTAACTTGATATATTTTAATTTGATTATTAGGTGAATTATTAGCTGCAATCAAATCAGATTTTTCAAGTTTGGACAACATGAAAAATCTTCTTAGCACTGCTGCTGTTGGTGTTCAAGGATCGGGATGGGCTTGGTTAGGATTCAATCCTGTTTCAAAGAGATTACATATTGCTGCATGTCCCAATCAAGATCCCCTACAAGCCACTACAGGTAATATTAGTTTATTATTGTTGTAGGTATGAATGAACTAGGCTAGTAGTTTGATATCAAAGAAAATATGAAACTTTTAGATAGTAGACTTTTAATTGAAAACATTTAAATTTCTAAAAGAAGGATTTAACACTGATACTATAATCGATAAATTAAAATTTCAATTACTGATCAGGCTATAAAAAGTTACATTTATTTTTTCTGAAACATAATCTTAAGTTTTATTTTTTGAAATTAAATTTTTTTTTTTTATCATTTTAATTGATGCCTTTCACAACATACAATGTATGTATAAAGATGTTTGATAAAGCAAAATTCTGTTTTATCAATAGGCGTTAGAAAAACATCAAATTTAACAAATTATAACTTGATATGTTCAATCAATAGAGAAAATATACTGATGTATACATGTTGATGTAAACACTAGGCATAAATATAGAATCGTATGTAATTAAAATTTTATTTATTTATATTCTAATAGTTTTATTTAGAAAGAATATTATGTACTTCTTAGAAAAATATAGTGGTATCATAAAATTTGTTTTATGATACTAAATAATTCTTTATAAAAAACTTAATGACTATTATATACTAATGTGTAGATTATTTTTTAACTTGTCAACTTAGTTTCTTTTAAAAATAAAGGTAATTAGTATTCATGCCTTTTATTTTTCTGTTTATATGCCTTTTTCCTGTTTGAGTATTTTTACAAGAAGTCAAAACACTCTAAATTATGTATTCAATTCTTTGAGTTAAAATGTTATATTCATTTATTATTTGTCTATATATATTCTTTTATTTGATTTTACAATTTTACATGCAAGATGTCTAAAAAGTACATTTATACTGTTAAAGATTCAGAAGAAAGAAAAGTAAGATGTACATATGTTGCACACAATGCTTTCTAGTCTTGAACTTTTCTTTTGTTTTAAACAATATTTTATGAGGATATATGAAAAAATTGATACTTATACTTAATTTTACACTAATGCAGTGAAAAAGTGAATTACAGCTGTTAGAGATTTATTACTTTTTCAAAGCTTAATTTGAAATCTCTTAGAGGACTCATGTTAGTTATGACTAATAATGTTCCACATTGCTTGTTATCTGTTTCAGTTCATGAGTGTTGTAAACTTTGGATTAATGATTACTTATTTTATGAAAAATAACTCGTAATTGTTTGATATAATTAATGGTGCACACATGGAATGAAAAATGGAATAAAAAAGAAATGTCACTTTTATTTACTGAATATTAAAAAAAAAAAAATTAAGGACATTTTTTTTTTAATTTATAAGAAAAAATACAATATTTCAGACACCCTACAATTAAAATATATACTAATTGCATTTTATATTCTTTGCAGGTTTAATACCATTATTTGGAATTGATGTGTGGGAGCATGCTTATTATTTACAATACAAGAACGTTAGGCCGGATTATGTCAAAGCAATATGGAAAGTCGCTAATTGGAAAGATATTGGAGAAAGATATGCCAAAGCCAAAAGTTCATAATTTTTAATTTAGATGATTTTTTGTTGTTTATAAATTTCATAGATATTTCTCACATTAAAATGTTTATGTATTGGCAATCATTTATTGTACATCTTCTTACATAAAATTATTAACAATTGTGATATAAATAAT
The DNA here is from genome assembly GCA_021605095.1 of Caerostris extrusa. Taxonomy (NCBI): domain Eukaryota; kingdom Metazoa; phylum Arthropoda; class Arachnida; order Araneae; family Araneidae; genus Caerostris; species Caerostris extrusa. The sequence goes on from BPLR01002818.1 coordinate 32,567, forward strand.
TTTGAATATTTTAACTGTACGATGCTTAAAATCATTATAGTATGGACAGATCCAACCACTTCTAAAAAATTCTCATGAATTTGATTTTTGTTCAGTAAAACTGAAATGATTTTGTTGTAAATTCACCAGGCCTCAAAATAATAATGATTATTGAAAATCAAGGTTCTAAAAAATTTCTAGAGAAATATGTTAAACAAAAATATCTTTAATCAATTAAATACTGATAATATTATCCAGATACATTCATATAAAGTATTGATTTTATTACAAGAAGTACAGTATTTATTTATTTTATAAAAATAATTAATCATACATTCTCTTCCTGATTTTTTTTGTTATGCAGCACATGATAATACAATAGATTAATGGAATTTTCATCATTATGCATTCAACTTTATGCATTACATTTTTTCAGCTAAATCTTTGTTCATAAAATATCTTCTCATTCTTTTGCGAAAACAGAAAAAAGAAATTGAATGTAATGTATGAATATTTCCATTCTCATTAAGTATTTGAATACAGTTTGATTGCATCGCTACTTGTAAGGATCGGCAGGCCATCCGTCCCCTCTGTACCATCTGTGTCTGTGAGTCGTGGTTTCTTTTTCTGGTTCTGCTTGAGTCATGTCTACTTCTCTCAACAGTCTTCGGCAACGCTCTATCTCGTAAAAGTTCATGGAATCTGCGGTAACTGAGGACAGCAAAAAGAAGTCCAAGCATCAAGTACAACATTGCCTGCAAATAACAAGAGGTTTAAGAAAATAAGAATAAAAGTGTTGTCATATAACTAATAAGAATATAATAGCCTCTTTTGCGATATTGAATTCTTTCAATGTATTCAAAATATTATTCTAATCTCTCGAGCACCTTGGTTCCCTCGTTATTTAAGAAGGAAAAAAATCGCTGCGTCATATAAATGATTCACTTAAGAATGTTCCATGCTCAAGAATGTTACACTTGCACCCTAAAACATATATAAGAAGTTTAGCGAAAATAATCATTTACTAAGCCTCTTTCCAAATTATATTGCCAAATGTTTTAGAACATTTATTTTTAAAACTTATTTTACAATGGCACATCAATAATAGTAATCGTATAGTGTCTTATAAGTGATTAACTTAAGAATGTTCCATTCGTACCCTAAAACCTATATGGGAAGTTAAGTGAAAATAATTAACTAAGCCTTTTTCCAAATTATATTGTCAAACGTTTTAGAACATTGAATTTTTAAGGTTATTTTTATAATGACATATCAATAATGGAATATAAAAACGGCGTGCCATATAAATGATTGACTCAAGAATGTTACGCTCTTACCGTAAAATATTTATAGTAAGTGAAGCGGAAATAATTATTTACTAACCCTTTTTCCAAATTTTACTGTCAGACGTTTTAGAACATTTAAGTTTAAATATATTGCAGCGCCGTCTGGTGGCGACTAACAAAAAGGATAGCATAAAAACATTCTCCAAGTTTTGTCAAACACACACAAAAATTTCATCAAAATCGGTCAAGCCTCTTAAAAGGAGTTCAGTGACAAACACACGTACAGAAGAATTATATCGATTGCAGCGTCACCTACCACGTCTAATTGTGAATCTAAACCATCCAGGGATCCACTCAAACACACACAAAAAAATTTCATCAAAATTGGTCCAGATGTTTGGGAGCAGTTCATTGACAAATACATGAACAGAAGAATTATATACATAAATATATACTATATATATATATATATGATCTGAAATTTAAAAAAGAAAGATTGTTCTGAAAAGCCCATGAATTTATTCTTGTGAATCTATACAGAATTTAGAAGTTTTTGGATTTTTCTTTTCTTTTCTTTGCAACATACTTTTACAGTATTTTTCTTTTATTGTTGTAGTAAGGAATACTTAACTTTTCTACTTTAATGAATTGCATTTAAAGAAAAATTTTGATTCTAGCTGCATACAAAATATACTAATCAAAGTTAATTGTTATGCTAGCGAAGAGATTGAATACTGTATACAATCTAGAATTCCATCATAACAAAAAAATTTATAGATATTAAAACAAGGCTTTTCTTTTTGCTCAGAATTTATTTTAAGAAGATCAAGAAGCTGAAATAAAAATTCAATCTAAAATTTGTGTTTTTGATGTGTAATCATAGAAAGGAGGAGAAAATGTTTGGATACTTATATCTCCGAAAGGACAAGTGGCTAGTGCTCTGCCCTTGGGTAGCACAGGTTTAAGGTTTGGATCCTGGCCATCCTAATAATAATTAAGATAAATTTTAAGTACTCTTACCCTCATGTTTTGTTGATTCCAAGAAACGTACACTTTCTCAGGAGTGTGCTGAAATCTGTTAATATGGACATGGTACTCCAATGCTTTTATACCAAATGGCTGCAATGAAAAACGCTTAGTAAATATTTCACAATATGATTGGTAAATATTTTTCTTTCATAAACAATTAAAGTTTACAACAATTTATTTTTTTTACAGAATCTTTTAAATTGTTTTTTCAAATATCATGCTTTAATCAAGTACTTTGTTTCTATCACACTATCTTGATCAAGCATTTTTTACCTTGTAATGAAGAATCAAGCTGTAATTAATAATGATGATTTAATACAATTTTTTTGAAACAAAGGGCATTATTTAATTTTATTTTCTATTTGCTGATGATTTAGCAGTATGCTTATTATTAAAACTATGACTCAGCAAATATTATTTTTTATGTCGAAATTTAAGTGTAAATTAAATATTTCAAGTGCACTATAAATTCATTTCATTATTTTTTTTTTTCTCCCTACACCCAGGGGCGGCCTGGTGGCCAAGTGGCTAGCGCTCTGGCCTTTGGTATCCCAGGCTTCAGGTTCGAATCAGGTGGTGGTTTGGATGTTTTGTTAGTGGTTCGGAATCCACTTTAAACTGTAGGTCCTGGTTTGTTTAGCCTAAAGTGTGCATAAAATGACCGTAGAGCGACAAACCAAACCTACACCCAGAAAAAGTTTAAAGACCAGAGTTTCCTTCTAGCAGCCCAGTATTGATCAGCAGGGTTTAAATTGTCCACCATAAAGTGCTTGTGGCGAAGAGCAGAGCATAATAAAAGATGATTAAAATCCATAAAGTTTCCCTCTGAAAACAGAGGGCAATCGGGAGAATATGAATGCGGTATAAATGACCCTGTAAATAGTCGTGAAGTCAAGAATCTAAAAGAAAAAAAAAAAATTAATTTTACCATGACCAGAGATAACAAAATTCTTCTTTTATACTGCTGCTATGCTCACGTACGCTTGCCGGTCTGGTCCAATGCAGCTAAATTTAATTTAAAAGCAGCTTGAAACTTTACAAAACAGCACTATCCGCCAAATGACCTCTGCTAAATGGTTCATGCGCTATTCCGATATCTATAAAACTATTAACCTTCCTTCTTTAAAAAAGAGTTTCTTAAACACATCTCTGTTAAATTTTTGACGCGCTTATAAATGATGAAAATACTGCAATCAGGAGATGGATTTTTACGTTCCCAATTATGATTTAAAACGTGCGCGTAAAATTTTTTAATTTAATTTTTAAACATTTTCTTTTCTTTTATTTGTTTAGGATTGTAAGTTAATTTTTCTAACATTTGTAAAAAATATCTTCTGGGCAATTTTCATTGTTCCAACTGTATTTACCCTGTCCCATCGGAGATGGAGCCCCCAGGGGTTAAATAGCTTCAAAATAACCGTCGAAGTGGAGAAGAGTGTAAAAGGGATTAGTCAGAAGTTCACTCCATGATTTTCCCGCGGCATGAGCCATGTAATAGTTCTTAATTGCATTGTTGATTCACCGCTTTAACTCATTCAATTCCTTCTATTAGCTCACACTCTCCCTATATATATATTCAAATTTTCAATCGTTAATAAAATACTTTTTATCCATCCACTCAACTTCAAATACATTTTGTTTGAACTTGTAGGATGCCACTTGATGTTAATACAGCTTTTTTTCAAATATTAATTCATTAATTAAATTTAATTAATTAATTTTAGTTTTTTTTTTAGATTGCATATATCTACCAATAGATGGCGACAGATAAACTTAAAAAAGATGAATGAAAATTATTTAAAAGGACATTCTACAATATAGTGAAAAAAAAAAAAAGTAGGAATTGACTTAAAAAAATTATTTTATTTTTTATTACTTGTTATAGGCAATAGAATAGAGGCAAGGACAAGATGGCTGGAGCAAGGTGCAGCCAGTCGATCAGCACATTCATTGCCAGGGATGCCACAGTGGCTAAGGACACAATGTAGAGTGATGGTTGCTTTCACCCTAGCAGTATCATTTTTCCGAAGGATACCAGAGTTTGGATTGCAGCACAGCAATCAGTAAGGAAACAACGTTGTTATGAGCTGTAATAGTTGAGATTTTTGAGACAGCTTGGCCGATGGCCTCGATTTCGGCATCAAAATTAGCTGTTGGGGGAACCCACAGCAACACAACCCTCAAAGATATCTTTGCAGTAGGAAACCTGAACCACAAAAGTGGGAGTCTCATACATTTCTCATAAAGCTTTAACAGCTGGCGTTCTCTTCTGAAGGAAACCTCAGGTTTGTCTGGATATCCATAGGAGTAGAATGGGCAACACCAGTAATAAGACTATGGGCTTTATTTTGAACTCTATCAAGGGTTATACCGCAGGCCGCCGGGCAGTGGTGATGAGTTTATCACCTTGATCCAGAACTGGCGTTATATAAGTCTTAAAAATAGCGCAGAGGACATCCTGGGTATGTGTCAATTTTATTATAGCACCTGAATTCATTTCATTATTGGCATAGAATATATTTTACGCATGAATCAGTTAGTTGTAACCAAAAAACAAAATACAATTTAATCACAGAACCTCTTTTAATATTATGTGATTCAAAATCGTTGAAACCTACTTTGAAAATTTGTTTTTAATTCTTGTGGGCGGAAGAGGAATGTTCGTTAAAAATTTGGGGGTGCAATGCAGATGTACACCAGGGATGTGGCTACTACTACTACACACACCACATCACATCACTGTGCTTAGAGCGGAGTTGCCCCTTTACTATTTGGGAATGGCGTGGGTGAGAAGTCTATGGTGGGCTCTATGATGCAGGACCGGTCATCGTAGAGTAGATGAAGTAGATCCTCTGAGAACGGAACCTATGGCTTAAAAGTGGATTCGAACCACTACAAACATCCATGGCACCGCCGGACTTGAATCGAAACCTGTGGCATAGAGCATTAGACACTCGACCATTCAGGCCCCAAGTCTAAAAGTGAAATGTGTGCACGTGTTCAGATTTATGGTCCTTTTCAATTAGGCCAAATTGCTTTTGTTAAAATATTTAATATTTCAATGAACCAGTGTTTTTCTTATGCGTCAATTTTATTATTGCGCCTGAATTTGTCAATTGAACTGCCATTTTTCCTGGTTTAGTTTTAATAAATATTCAGCGAAATATTGAAGTTAACATTTACGATATAAACCATGATCTCGAAAAGAAAACTTAATTTTTAATTTATAATTATTTTATGTAATTTTTTTTTTTTGAAATTAAATTTTAATTTTTTTGTGCAACATTTCTTAGTCTTAACGTCTTTTTATGTACTGGAATCAAATAAGTGCAAAGTAAAAAATATTGATAAAATAATTAATGTACGTAATTTGAAATTCAGATACCCTTTTTTCTGTTACTTACAGTTTAGTACGATCCACTGAGCTTTTATAAATGGTTACACTTTTATTTTGTTGACACCGCCCTTACTAAAATTCTGTGTATTCGCTGGTATCATGTGTGTGCCATGTTACAACTTTTCCAGGGCATATCCTGGGTAATGCTGGATTTGCTATCTACTATTCTAGTGGAAAAATCATCTATACCGGCGCAATCGTTTGAAAATATCTTCATCATTTATTTTAATTCAAATATTTTCGAAACAATCCTTTTTTTTTTTTTAAGATTACAGAAAGTAGACCTGTTTTTTGCCAATTATATGAAGCTCCAATAAATTTTATTTTGTTAATATTATTACATAATTGTTAATAATATTAATGTAATATTATTATGTAAAAATATTAATATTTTTAATATTATTACATAATGGTTAATGTTTACTCTGAAAATCCTGCTAGATATTGATCTTTCGAAGCCAGCCTCCCCCATGCAAATAAATGTGTTAGTCCTTAAAAAATAACAGTAAACTTATTAGAAGTGTTATTCTTTTTTTTTCAAATCCTTCTATTAGCTCACACTCTCCCTATACATATTTTTGTTCAAATTTTCAATCGATAATATAATACTTTTTTATTCATCCACTCAAATTCAGATACATTTCTTTTGAACTTGTAGTGAATGACATTTGATGTTAATACAGTTTTTTCAATTAAATTTAATTAATTAATTTTAATTTTTTTTTTAAATTTAAATTGCATATATCTACCCATAGATGGCGCCAGATAAACTTAAAAAAAAATGAATGAAAATTATTTATAAAAGACTTTCTGCAATATAGTAAAAAAGTAGGAATTGACTTTAAAATTTTTTTTTGTATATTACTTGTTTAGTACAAAAAAGTTTTCCTAATTTCTTTCAATTAAAATAATTAAAAATAAAACCCACTACTAGCCAGATAATATTTAATTTTACAATGTACTTTTTTTTTTTTAATAAATATCATTATTATTCATATTTAACTTTGTTTTAAAGTATATGTTACAAAAAATGTGTTGTAAATGTATAATATTTGGTACATTTTAGTTCATTAGTATATTTTACAATCATAGGAGACCTGATGACCGAGTAGCTAGCGCTCTGGCGCTCGGTCCCATAGTATCGGGTTCGAATCCCGGCGGTGCCATGGATGTTTGTAGTGGTTCGTAATCCACTTTAAGCCGTAGGTTCCAGTGTTATAAGACCGTAGATCGCCACATAGACCAATCAGACTTCTTCTCACCCACATCATTCCCAAACTGTAAAGGGGGGCAACTCAGCTTTAGGCATAGTGATGTGATGTGGTGTAGTAGTAGTAGTAGTCGCCTCATATGATGGTAGAGCGTCACGGAGCCAAGTCACACTTCTACCTACAGGTGCTCAATCACAACAGCAGTTGTCGCCTTTCCCTTTAACCGTGAGTCCATTCGTGGGCTTAGACTAGATATCTACCATATGGGATAAGGAAAAACAACATCAACATAATTATGCATTGTTTAAATTGTATAATTTATTTGATTTATAATATTAAATTTTTGCTCAATAAAAAAAAAAAATCATATGTGCACTGAATGAAGCAAAAAATAAAAACATCGATCAGCTGAGGATTTTTAAGAGACAAACTTGGCGAAGAGTTTCGTAATATTGATGATCAGTCTTCTTTGAAACAATTAAAATGCACTTGAACAACAGGAAATTATTTTTGAACAACTGCAAAAATTTATAAAACCTTACATTATTCATTATTCCATGAAAGTTCCCACAAATTTTCTTTTCTTTCAATGAACTGCCATTATTTTTCTTTGTGCTCTGTTAGTAGTTGAATTGCGAGTCTTTTTCCATCTGTTTTGTTAGAGTTTGTCTTTAAGTTGTGTTTTTATTTTCTGTTAGCAATAAATCAAACGGACTTCTGTTTTCTGCAAGTGATTTTAAGGAAATTTCAAAAATTATGAGTGATTTTAATTTTTTCCAGCACGAGCAACAACAAAAAAAAAAAAAATTTTAACAGAATATTTGAATATAAGACATGAAAACAAAAAAAAAAAAAAAAAAATGCAAAACTTTGACTAATTCGAATTTAAGTTGAAATAAAAATATAAATTAAATCTTATTCAATTGTTAATATCATACCTGCCAACTTGTATGAATTTCAGTTTAACTGTCCAATTTAAAAAAATTGCACGAATTACAAGAAAAATATTAATAAAATATACTTAAAAAAAAACTCTTTTTTAACTACAAGATATGAAAATCTCTCATAATACAAATTACAGAACTATCAAATTCAATTGACGAAAACCACTAGCTGCCAATGTTAACCTTAAAACTTTTTATGATATCAATTAAATAAAATGGTTGGCTTACAATGAAAAATTTCATTTTGTTCACACAACTTATTTAAATAAATTTCAACTTCGTTCATAGGAAAAAAATGCTGTTAATATATTTTGCTACAGAAACGGGAGACTTGATGGCGATAATCATAATGTGTGTGAAGTGTCTCACATCCACAGATAAGCTGGGTGGGGATTTTCAGTGTTCTTTCCCAAAAGGCAAGCAAATGCAGGGCAATTACTCATAAAGTCATCTCTTTGTCACCCGTCGATGGACTATTTGTGATGGCATAAATGTGACTTGGTTCACCTATATATAGGTGCGTGTGTGTGTGTGTATTTATATATATGTATATTTATAATTAATCTATAAAAAAAAAAAAAATGTTACCAAACATTGCACATTACCCAAAGGATTCCAAATATATTTTTAAAGTTATGCATTTATTTTACATGCGTAGTTGATTTCTTAAAATCTAACATTAAAATTGCATCGATCTATACTAGAATAAACTTACGTGTACCTAATTTTTTTTTTTTTTTTTTTTGCCTAATTTTTAAATAATTTCAAATGCAAAATGAAATTTTGCAATTATTTATTTTATCTGAAAACAATTTGAAAGCAGCTTTGTAAGGTTTTGTAAAAAATGTTTGTAAAAAAAAAAAAAAAAAAAAAGCTTCTATTTTAATTAACTACGCTTATTTGCAAAGAAAAGGAACGATCACAAAATATTATATATGCATCTGAATTTAATGTCCAATTTGATATCATTTTGAGCGAATGCATTTAATAACAAATGCTAAAACGTAATCCAAATGTCACCAAATCAAAAATTATAAGAAACTAAAATATTATGATCTCGAAACAATTTGGCTTTACTAAGTTTCTAATCTTTTTAGACGAAAATAAAACAACATAATTTCTATGATTAATTCTGATTTTTAAAAGTTATTTGAAATAAATATAAAAGAATAAATCACACACATATTTTAATCTATGTTTATTAATTTTTCAGAGTTATAACAGGCTGACATATCCAAATGTTCATTGAGTTTTGATGAACCTGAAAGTATATTATGAATATAATCGAATACATACTATATAAAAACTAAATACATTTATGATTTGATAATTCAGATTATGCCAAAAGAAGGATGCACCTCTTAAAAATTCAAATATTCAAAATAAAATAAACGAATAATTCAAAATAAAAAATAAAACGAAGGTTTTCAACGTTAATCGCATGCAATGTATTATGTAATGCTTGGTTCCAATACGGTGGCCCTGATATCAGACTTTGTGAATATACTGAAATTTAGCAAAACTATTAAGAACGAATAACATTAACTATTAAGAAAACTATTATGAAAGCATTAACTATTTAGTTTATATTGCAAACTATTAAGTGATAATCTGCAGCATTTACATCATTCAATATCTTTAAGAGTTTATTCCATACCATTCTTGCATATAATTGAATATTGGATAAATTTAGATATAAAATGTTCATAAATTTTAGGGGGAAAATAATATTGTAAACCAGGGGTGGCCAACCCAAATGATATAGCGTGCGATACTTTGGAAATGCATCATAATTCTGAGGGCTGCATGTAAAATTACATATCCATATTATATATAGATCCACTATCGACATGTTTTGGAGTGAAAAATGGAAACATAATGAGTTATCATTATTGTGCTTACTATCATTCTTACATGTAAACATAGATAATATAACAATAATGATACTAAACGCACACTGTAAAAAAATATATAACATTAAAAATGAAATATAAAGTATAAATAAATATAAACGAAATTAAAAAAAATTAAATGATTAAAAAATATTTATGTTTTTAATGCGATATTTGTTTCTCCATTCTTTCACTTGGCTTTTGTAAAACGATGCGCGTGCATCATGAGTTCTCAGAATATAATTTAATTATTCTGCGAACTCATAACTGTAAACTCATCAATAAAACAGGCAATATCTCTCATATATTCGCAAGAATATTATTTTAAAATCAAAGTTAATTTTTTTTTCTCATAATTTCAGCAGTTCATTTTTGAATATATGGATGCACACATATGGATATTTGTTAATACATTGGTTTTCACTACTTTGGCCATTCTGAAATAAATTTTTTTTTTTTTTAAAGTGTGATAAATCTCATGGTTCAAGGAGCTCCGCAGTTGGCCACCCCTGCTGTAAAGTATGATGGATAGTACAAAAATGCCTGTGCTTCCATACTAAATGTACTTGATTACAGTCCGTAATAAATTGTATTTTGCATTATAATGCTGAAATTTAAAGCACAATCATGTTACGCCATTGATTTCTTTACAAGTTCAAGATTCTAATAACTCTATAAGTAAAGTATTTTTACAAGTACTTCCATAAAAACAGACACCTTCTTCCTCATCAGTACCATGCATACTAGCTAATTTTGCTTCCTGTTTCATGATTACATTGAGAATTAGTGATATCCAGCGTCTATGCTTTGTTTCGAATTACATCAGTTGTACCATAAAAAATTTTATTATGCAGAATAAAGGGTGAATTGAAGAGGCTGATTTGCTATTAAAATCTTTTTCCGTGAATCAGAAATAAAACAAAATTTACCTAAAAGTGTAATTCATTCGGAAACAACTCTTTTATAAAATTTTCCACTGTAAAATGCTTGTGAATTTTTAATCCTAAATTTTTGTTTCCAACAAAGAGCACATTTTATGCTGGTCTTAGTTTGGTTTGTCACTCTACGGTCATCTTGTGCACACGTTAGGCTAAACAGATCGGTACCTACAGTTTAAAGTGGATTCGAACCACTATAAACATCCATGGCACCGCCGGGACTCGAACCCGAAACCTGTGATACCGAGTATATGGCCAACAGGCCCCATGTTGGTCTAAGAGGCCCTTTTAGAAGATTATTTTGGTTGCTCTTGATCTCATTGGTTGCCCATCTACTATTAATAACTCAGCAATCAGCCAAAACATTCAGGTTGATAAATTCAGACTGGAGTTTTCTCAATTTTTCAAATTATGTAGTGGTGTCTGTATATTGAAATTATCGTTGTTCGATCAAATTTTTTATTTATCCATATTGTATTTATATGGCAATTGTGTCAGATTGCATCGCATGCATGGTTGAAAATACTGATAGAATTTGTAGATAGTTTGTTTTCCCATTAGAACCGCATCTGGAAAACAATATTATACAACCTTTCATAGAGAAACTCATTGGCATTACAGCGTGGTATTCCACGGCAAAATTCTCAATATTTCTGTAATTTTTATGCAAATGATTAAATTATGGCGCAGAAACTCCTACACTGGAATAGTATTAATTCCATAGATGAGTTGGAATTCGTCTGCTTATTAACTTTTAATTGAACCCCGAAGGGCAGAGAATATTTTTTTTGAAATTTACAAGAAAGCAGAAATTAACAACCTGCTGTGGCCCGATACAAATTATTCAGAAGGAGTTATGGATTGAAGGCATTTCATTTTATTCTTTTCTGTGTTATTGTTCCAACACAGTAATACGTCGACAATATTCTGCTCTTCATTGTGATGTCTTCTCTTCTTGCACCAAAGGTAACATGTCAACAAAGAAATGGCTCATTCACATACAGAAAATAATTTCTGCTGCCATTCGTGTTTGGTAAGTATTTAAGTCTCATCAGTAGGCATTCCCACTGTCAGAGAATCTAGTGGACATAACATGACAATTTTAGAGAATGAGTTAGGTAAGTAACACTTTCCCCCAAACATGGTATATTTCATCTATAAATCAATGCAAATCCGGATAAAATTCATAAGAACAATGGAAGATCATTATCTGGTTGATTGGTTCCCTATATACAACTGTGTAACCAGAATAAAACATTCAGCTCATTATTTCTTTTTTCTTAATACATCAACATCTAGGGTCCCACTTAATGCAATTGATACATTTCACTCGTACATCTTTATGCATCTTTCTTTTTTCTTCTTTTAATTTAAAATCTAGATATCCGATAATGTAATTGTTTAGTTCCATTATAAAAGTAAAATGATCTAACATTTTCCTATTTTAATAATTATGTTATATTTAAAATGAAATCTAAAAAAAAAAAAAAAAGAAAAGAAAATTACTAATGTCTTTTGAAACTTACCTTTGTTTTTGACAAATCAAACAAACCACGCCAATCAGAAGTAAGCACATGGCTAAGTTACTAAACGCTAATGCAATAAACCATGGAATAAAATTTTCTGTAAATAAAATTTTCAGGTAAATATTATATCTTTAATTAATGTATATTTCCTTGAAGGTATGTTAAAATTCGTTTTGCAATTCAAACAGCAAATCATCTGGTTACAGAAGCAAATCATATAAGGACGACATACAACTACATATAAGACATAACACATTTGGAATCTGCCAAAAAAATACTTTAAATCTTTTCTACCCAAACTCGTATCAAATATTTATCTTATGTCAATTTTTATAAATACGTAAGTCAGGAGCATTAATCTATGTTTCTTATCTTAAAACTACAGGAATTTTCTCCTTTTACCAATTCTTAGTACATTATATTCTTTTATCATCAATCAAGGTATAGAAAATAGCAAAAGCTGATCAAAAAGTTCCGTATGCATTCGTTGTTTTTTTGTAATTGAATTAATGTTTCTTACTCATAAGCTATTACTTATATACGTGTATTCTAAAATGGCCAAAAATGATTGTAAGTTACCACAGCCACAATTTCCTTTATCCTTTCATCAATTTAGTTCTGAGGTAAAGAAGAAAAAATAGACAGACCCTTAAAACAAACTCCTTTCAACTGGTAAAACCTGGAATATACTTGTTTCATCGCCCATCCCAATGGACTTGCCCCGTGCAGTTTTTACAGTGAATTTCCGACTCTCGACAGGATATAAGTTTCTTAATAAACAGTTGCACAGCATTGGTGTTGCTACTAATGATGTCTGTCCTCTGTGCTCGTCAAGTGAAGCCATGGACTTTTTACATTTGATAACATTAACTGCATTTGCTTTTATGACTTTTAATTCTGACAACTTTACCAAGGCTAAATTTTATTAGGCTACTAGAGTTCTTATGGCGGATATCACTACAGTTTGATGTAGGGGGGGAAATGTCTTCTATGTAGTTTTATAATGTATTTCATTAATGTGAGCAAAAACGTTAATAATTTGCAAATAATAAAGTATAAACTTTCGATACAATTTATCTTACCGTGTTCTTTCTCACCATTTTGTCACAATATGTCCCTATATATCCTTCATCACAACTAAAAATGAATAAATGAAATATTAAAAAAAATTAGATAACAGAATTTTTTTGTGTGTCTATAATAAAAAAAAAACATTACTATTATCAGAAGTAATTATTCTTGCTCGAAGAAAATTAATGATTTTATAATTATTTAAAATCTCAAAAATTATCTCTTTTTCCTATAATCACATTGAACTATATCATACATCATTAAAAACGCACGTTCATAACAAATAATTCGACGATTACAACGAAACATGGAGTGCTTATTGTCTTGGAAAGAAGATTTAATATTAAATTTATAAGTAACAAACAAAAACATTGTTATTATCAGAAATTCTTATTTTTGCTTGAAGAAAAGGGATGATTTTATAATTATTTAAAATCTCAAAAATTATCCTTTTTTTCCTATAATCACATTGTCATTCACTATGTCATTCACTTGTCAGCCACTAAGTCGTTCATCACTAACAACGCACGTTTGTAACAAATAATTCAATGATTACAATGAAAAATGGAGTGCTTATTGTCTTGGAAAAAATTTAATATTGCATTTATAAATAAAAAGTAGGCATTGGGAGAATATATCTGCTCAGAGTAGTGGCCACAATGGATAAGTGGCATCTCTTAGAAGTTTCATTGTGCATAAGAGCGATACGGAACAAAACTTCTTAAAGCAAAATGTACAGGGAGATTATAATTAAAGTCGCCCTTTCAAAATGCTGTAAAAAAGAAACACTCGTCACAATGAGTTCAAATTTGAACTGAAGATACTTGAAGAAGGGGTAAACAGTACGGCATCAAAAGTTCCAAAGTGTATTAATAGATGGCGCTGTAATTGGCATAAAATGTGAATTCGGCTGCCAGCGATATTTTGAATCGAAATGTTTGATAATATATAAAATATTTGGCATGCACATTAAACCGACTGCACATTAAACTGATTTGAGTTGCACATTAAACCAACTGCAGTGTTCAATGCGCTTGATTGTTTCAATTTTTTGACGGAAAAAATGATTTCCAATCATTCAACAGTTGTGACACTGTTAGTGGAAGGTCCATCCGCCACAGCAAGGTCATCATACCAAATAGGATGGGAAAATCGGTGGAACCTTTTTTTGAGGCCGTACCGGTTTTCCCTTCTTCAAAGTATCTTCAGTTCAAGTTTGAACTCATTGTGACGAGTGGTTCTTTTTTTACAGCAGTTTGAAAGTGGGACTTAATTATAATCACCCTGTATACTCAGAGAGATTACCATTAAAATCGATGTGCAATCAATATTTCGTAAAATAATACATGTTTTTCAATTTGATTTCCAAAAAATATTGAAATAATGAATTTCATTTTTAAACCAAAATATTAATTTTTAAGCCTAAATAATAATTTTTGTATATGACAACAATTCTTGATAACAACAAATTAATACCGATCATCTATTCGAGAAATAAATAGAAACATAATTCTTGATGAACACTTTTAATTCTCCTTAAATAGGATACTGATAGAATCGTAACTGAATTAAAAGGGTAAAGAAATAAAAATTAAGAGCATTTAATAATTGTTATGAGCCAGTCAATTTTCTTGGCAAATGTATACTTCAATATAAAATTAAATTTTACCAGGCCACATATGAAGGCAACACTATATGAAAATAAATAAGGGTAAACTGTTACGGGATTGAATAATGTGCTTTATATCATACTTTTAATGAGGCCTGATGGCCGAGTGGTTGGCGCTAGGTATCACAGGTTTCAGGTTCGAATCCCGACGGTAACATGGATGTTTGTAGAGGTTCGAATCCACTTTATACCGTAGGTTCCAGTCTAATAGGATCGTATAGCGTTGTGAGGATAGTGTTACTCGTGTCCGCAGCATATCTTCAAGCTACACGTGCGCCCTTTGTAGTGCTAAATGAGTAACAATGGTGCAGCCCTTGCTTATGGCATAAAGATTAACTGTTTCCGTATTTCCAGCTGCATTAAAACAATATCTTTCTTCTACAATTTTTGTCCCAATCTTAATTTTATCATCATAATTCTTTGTATCAAAACTTATATAAAAAAAATATATTGTATTATTTATTGACAACAACTTATCTTGTTGTATTGTAAATATACTTCATCTCCTTTCAGTGAAATCTACAATATGTTAAAAATGAAGAATAAATACACATGCTGACTGATGGTTTGGTTTGTCGCTCTACTGTCATCTTGTGCACACGAGAGCTAAATAGACAGGGACCTACAGTATGAAGTGGATTCGAACCACGCACAAACATCCATGCCACCGCTAGGTTTCGAACCTGAAAGCCTGTGGTACCAAAAGCTGACTGATTAGAGAAGATTTATAATGTGATGCTAAACTAATTAATTGGAATCCTAATTTGTTTAAATAATGCATTAATTTTTTCCATAATCCATTGCATGAAAAATAGAGATAAATATGAGTAAATGTTTTTAAGTACGCTGTATTGGAAATAAAAATTTACAACTTAAAAATTCAATTTCTACATAAAAAAATTAAATGTATTTTCTTTTCTTACTTGCATATATAATTACGTTCATCTATCTCACATTTTCCATGGACACATTTTTTGGAGTCGCATATATCTGCAATAAAAGTGCTGGGAAATAAAAAAAAAAAATCATATTGATTCTATTATCCTATTTCAAAGCTATATAAGGAAATCCAAAACATTCCACTTTGATCCAATGAAAGAAATTTAAAACTATTTTCACATTCAAATAATGAAGCCCGAAAAAATACATAATTTCTCTTACAGTATACAAAAAAAAAAAAAACCTACGGTTTTGAAATTTGAAGCATATTTTATCGTGCTGAATAAAAATTATTATGATAATATAGCAAAGGTATTTTTAAAATTTATCGCACTCAATACAAGTTCCATACAAAATACCAAATAAGTTAAGAAATAAAGAAGATTTGATACAATTCTAAATAATTTTTTTTTTTTCACAATAAAAATTCTTTATTTTCTAAAATAAAAAAAATTTCTTATTTTCCAAAAAATTACTGATTATGCAATTGGAAACAAATATCTGTAAAGTGAAAAAAATTATTCTTTTAATTAAACTAAGTACTAAACTTATACTGTCACTTTTAAATTATTTTATATAAAGTACATAAAAATTAATTAACTATAAAGAAATAAATTAAGAGTTAATTTATTTCTTTATAGTTAATTAATTTTAGAATGAATACTTTAAAATCTAGCTTTTTAAAAACTTATGCGCTCTTCTTCACAAGCATTATATTTATTTAATTTACATCTCTTTAAAAACATTGCTTTTATAAGAATACGCTGTATATTGCTTTTATAAGAATATATATTTGACTAGCAGAACCCGGCATACGTTGTTCTGCAAAAAAAAAAAAAAAAAAAAAAAAAAAATGCATTGTAGAAAATTACATATCTCGAATATATTCTACATGTTCCAATATATGTGTATACTCATTTTCATTGATATAGTTTGAACGGTATATAAGAGGAAATGCCGCAGCACCCTCTGGTGGCAATTAATGATGAAGTGGATAGATAGCGTGAATATATTTTCCATATTCGAATACGTATTATTATCAATTTTTATAGTGATTGGTCGAAAAGTATAGAAGTTGATGTATTGCAGCACCATCTGGTAGCGACTTATAACAAAGGGAATAGCATAAAAATATTCTTCATGTTTTGTCAAACTCACACATAAAATTTCATCAAAATCGGTCCAGCCGTTTAGGAGGAGTTCAGTGACAAAAACACATACAAAAGAATTATATCGACTGCAGTGCCACTTACCGGGTCCAATTGTGAATCTAAACCCTCCAGGGACTCACTAAAACTCACACAAAAGATTTCATCAAAATCGGTCTAGCCGCTTAGGAGGAGTTCAGTGACAAACAAGTGTACAAAAGAATTATATATATAAAGATATGCAGGAACATATTGTTCATACGTTATTTTATATCTAATTGGTGTGTATCGATTTATTAGAATATTTATTTAATGCAAGCTTTTTATTTTATTTGTTCTTCATAAAAAAATGTTTAAAGTGTTTTTCTCTTAGAAAATTTATTTTATGTATGCTTGTATAAGAACGTCTATTTCTGAAAACAATACGAAGAGAATTGTAGGTGATTATCGCTTTAATAAATATACTCGTATATTTGAATAACCATGCATGAATAAAACTTTAATGTCATGTTATTTGTTTTCTGAAGAAATAAAAATGCGAAAGAGTATGAGTTTTATTTGTTTCATTAGCCTTGGAAGCCTTCGTCTTTCTGTTGACACTCATAATTGCATTGTCTTATCAAAAAGCATGCAAAGTAGTATTCTGATCAAAATTACAAAAAAAAAAATTTCTGTTCCCTATACTACGTTATCCTTTTACTAATTCACAAGAAAAACACAGAAAAAGTGGATAATAATCGAAGAAAAATTTTTAATTGGAAACAGATATTAAAATTCAGCCAATGAGTTCACTTACAGTTTAACTTCTAGAAGAACTTACTTTTGACATATTATTATCTATTTTTCTTCTGAGAGATACTGAAGTGAGACTCGTGCATATATTTCTGTAAAAAAACTATTAATTCCTAAATAGTCACCATGCTATTAAACTATTAATTCCTAAATAGTCACCATGCTATTAAACTATTAATTCCTAAATAGTCACCATGCTATTAAACTATTACTTCCTAAATAGTCACCATGCTATTAAACTATTAATTCCTAAATAGTCACCATGCTATTAAACTATTACTTCCTAAATAGTCACCATGCTATTAAACTATTAATTCCTAAATAGTCACCATGCTATTAAACTATTACTTCCTAAATAGTCACCATGCTATTAAACTATTAATTCCTAAATAGTCATCATGCTATCAAACTATTAGTTCTTACATAGGGACTGCAATACCAGGATACCGTATGCCGGTATTTTGAGCCATTTGTACAATTTTTTAATACCAGTATTCACAAGTTTAAATACCGTTTTTCGGTATTTACGAGAAATTTAGAATTCTTATCTGTGAAATTCTTATTCTTATTCAGAATTATTATCTAAAGATTAGAAATTCTTATCTGTGAAAACAAGGTTGTAGTTGTGACGAAAGTGCGTAATATTTCAATATTTTTAAATTGGTGTATTTGTTATTCACATTCTATTTGCATATCATACTTTATTAGACTTATTATATATATATTATTATATATATATACTCATAAATAATATCCCACAATAATGAACAAGAATAATTTTGAAGAACATAAAAATCAGTTGATAATACTTCGATTTGGTTTCCTTATTTATATGATGAAAAGAATATGGTGGCACAATGTAAAAAATGTTCAAGAGATATTAAAGTGTATGGACGAAGTACAAGCGTACTCCAAACACATATAAAAACGAAACATGATACAAATTTATTAAAGAGGAATGTAATTGCGATGAAGATACAAACTTAATCACAGTTTCTAAGCCAAAGCCTTTTAGGAATTTTAGATTATTTTGATTATTTAAAAAAAAAAAGAAGATGATTTGGATGAAATTATAAGTAAAATGATAGCATTAGATGGTTTGTAGTTTCGTTTTTGCCCTTCTATTAAATTGAGAAAATCGCTA
This sequence comes from Caerostris extrusa, assembly GCA_021605095.1. Classification (NCBI taxonomy): domain Eukaryota; kingdom Metazoa; phylum Arthropoda; class Arachnida; order Araneae; family Araneidae; genus Caerostris; species Caerostris extrusa. The sequence goes on from BPLR01002818.1 coordinate 51,532, forward strand.
TCAGCCAGAGAATAATTACTTTTAATTGTATTAGCTCATGTTTCAAAGAATTGCGAACACCTTTACTGTAGTTTATAATACACTCATGTCCATAAATTAAGGATAATGAAGTTCAGGCAAAGAAAGAGACAGAAGCAAAACAAATTTGACTTATTTGTAGAGTCTATTTATTAAACAAAAGGTAAAGAGCGAAAAAGATGCTATATGTTTGACATAATTAATAAAAATTGCGATTTTTACTCCCTGGAACCAATTTCAAAAAAGAACCTATTTACAAAAACAGTATAACATGGTTAGTATGATGGTTAATATGGAGTATGTCTCCCGGACGATGCAATACAGGCCTTACAACGCCTAGGCATCCTGAGTATCAAATTATCAATCTGATCTTGGGGAATATTACACCACTCATCAAGCAATGCCCTCCGAAGTTCCGGTTGACAGGTGGGAGGGGGTTGACGGGCTGCAATTCGTCGGCCAAGCATATCCCACACATGGTCCATTGATTCAAATCCGGTGAGTATGCTAGCCAATCCATACTTGTGATATCCTCCAATTGAAGGCATTCGTCTACAATGTTTGCACGGTGAGGACGGGCGTTGTCATCCATAAACAGAAATTCAGCACCCATGGCGCCCCGAAACAAACGTACATGTTGATCCAGAATTACATCCCGATAGATGTGGCCTGTCATCGTTACACTCTGAGCATGCAGGTCAGTTCTGGAACCAAGAATAATTCCTCCCCAAACGAGCCATCCTGCACCAGCGTAACGGTGTCGTTCAATGGTGTTCTCTTGGTGGTAACGGGTACCTGGCGCTCTCCATATGAAAGTCCGGCGAGAATCAGACTGCAAACTAAACCTGGACTCGTCGGAAAACATCACACAAGACCACTGTTGCGATGTCCACAATGCATGCTCTCTACTCCAGGTTAATCGCAGACGACAGTGAATTGCGGTAAGTGGAACACATCTGACAGGCCTACGAGCATATAGACCAATGTGCCCTAAGCGTCTGTACGCGGTCTGCCTTGAAACTGTCGTACTGGTAGCTGAAGAGAACTGACGGGACAGGTCTGATGCTGTGCTCCGTCTGTTTGTTTTGGCAGGAGCTGCTAAATACCGGTCCTCATTCGGCGTTGTAACTCGGGGACGACCTGTGCTGTAACATCTACTCACATTACCATCATCTTGGAATCGTTGCCAAAGCCTGGAGAGGACACTCTGGGCGATTCCAAGTTCCTCGGATACTTCCAGCTGGGTACGTCCACATTCCAGTCGTCCGATAATTCTACCGTAAAAAATCATCCAAATGCTTGCTTTGTGCCATAACTATGCGGTTATTGCACTGAAAGGCTTTTAAAGCGCTTGTGAACAATTTTACTTCTTTGCCACCATTCCTTATATACCCCTCTCTTACACTCGTCATTGTGACGTACTATCCGCGCCATCTGGTGGTTTCCTGTAATTTGCATATTCTTCTTCAAGATGTGTGTGATAATTCTACAGGTGAAATTTTTATTTTAGAATTCAATTTCTGTGTGATTCTGAATTATCCTTTAATTTATGGACATGAGTGTATTATAAACTACAGTGAAGGTGTTCGCAATTCTTTGAAACATGAGCTAATACAATTAAAAGTAAATGGTGAAAAATTTAGTCTTACATTTAATGAATGGACTAGTGTAAGAAATAGACGCTATTTAAATATAACTATTCATTCAGAAAAATTTTTTTTGGAATATAGGACATACACATGTCTCAAAAAGCATGCCAAGAGAAAAGAGACAAACCAATTCAAATTTGATCAAGTTTATAGTAAATTCCTTAAAATTTTTTACCCACAAACCTATCCAAATTCAGAAGAATTCGGTATAGTTATCGAAGATTATGATGACACTAATATCGATAGTGAAAAGGAATTGTTTCTTGAATAAAAATTAGAATTGGCGATAACTAAAAAATTTCAACAAACCAAAATAAAATCCAGATATCAGTTATATCCAAAAAGATTTATTTGAAGATGAAGGATTTAGTAGAAGTAAATACTTGGAAAAAGTATATCGCGCATTATTAACAGTACCACCAACTAGCGTAGATGCTGAAAGAGCGTTTTCGACAGCTTGTAATTTTTGCACAAAATTACATTCAGGCTTAATGATAGTACAATTGATGCATTATGTCTTTTAAGTTCACATTTCAAAAATTTTTAATAGTACCACAGACTGAATAGTGATATTTACACTTTTTTGTGATTTAAATAAATAAGATGTTCCTTTACTTTTTTTGTGATTCTTTATATACTGTTATAATTTATAACTGGTTGATAAATTTTTTTTTTTTTTTTGTGATATTTACATTTTCTAATAAAACTGGCAAATAAAACAAAAAAACCTGCATTTTCTTTTTTTTTTTCTAAAATTTCTACTACCGGTATCCGGTATTAGGTTCTAAAAATACCGAATACCGGTATTGAACTTTTTGGTCCGATATTGCAATCCCTAGTCAACATGCTATTAAAATATTAGTTCCTACATAGTCCCCATGCTATTAAACTATCAATTCATTTATCGCCATTGATTCATTCATTCATTCCACTGAACTTTTCCTCCTGTTGTTTTCGGTCTTGTAGTTCTTTCCTTGAAAGACGTACTTCGAGAGTGATTTAAAAAAAAGAATTCATATTCTAAGATAGGTTGGCATTACCTAAGAAATGCTGCTTACCTTGGCACATCCCTGATTTGTGATGAAATGCTTTATCAGGCGGCACTCACAAACTGCCTCCATTTCTACAACCTTGCATACTGCTCCCTTAGCACGACAGCTCTGATCCAGACTTGCGCAGGGCAAATACACTTCACAAATCGTGCCTCAAAAAGTGCGGCAGACACTCACAGAAACTTTCATGACCTTCAATTCTTTTTGCAGATTCCCTCGTTGAGACAGTCCCCGTGCTTCGTGCAGCTTGCTGAAAAGAGCGAACACAATTCAGACTGTATAATCACAGTCTACCTGTTAAATTCAAAAATTATTTCTATTGCCAGGAATATAACGCATTATTAAGAAAGTGGAATTCGAAAAGGCTCTAATTTAAACAATAATTAATGGTGTTTTCATCTATTAATATAACTATACTGTTTCCCAATAAGAAAGAAGGTTTGGTTTGCCGCTCTATGGTCATCTTGTGCAACACGAGGGCTAAGCAGACCGGTACCTACAGTTTAAAAGTGGATTTCCTAAACCACTAACAAACATCCATGCTACCGCTAGATTCGAACTTGGAGCTTGTGGTACCAAAGGCCAGTGCGTTGCCAATTGGCAACCAGACCGCTAATATGAGGAAGGGAGAAATATTTCTTTTATTATCATTTCAATAAAAGATTCTTTGAAATTGGTAAACTTTGAAGTGACAGTTATAATCCATGTTGAAGAGGAAGTCGTTTGTGAAAGAAAAAGAAATGTCCCACATTTGTTTATCATGCGTCAAAAACTCTCAGTAAAAACCCTTACTACGACACCCGTGTACTGAAACAAGCAACGACATAATCGTTACCAAGTTTTTTTTTTCTTTTTTTTTTTTTTTGTGATTGAAGAAAAGTAAGTAGGGGCATGATGGCCGAATGGCTGGCGATCTGGCGCTCGATAACACAGGTTTCGGTTTGAGTCCCAGCGGTGCCATGCATGTTTGTAGTGGTGCGGAATACCACTTTAAGCAGTAGGTTCGGTCTCCATATAACCGTAGAACGTCACCAGAGCCCAATTAGAGCTTTTCAACCACATCTTTCTCTAACTGTATAGGAGCAATTCGGCTCAGGCGCAGTGGTGGTGTGGTGTGTGGGTGTGGTAGTAATAGTCGTCACTGCTTTTAGAAGAGTAGAGACTGATGGTAAATGCACGAATACATCTGACATGATGATGAGTGTGACAGAGATTGTAATGAGTATGCTGCAGCCACCGAGTTATTATCGGTAGATTGAAATCAAAATTTGCAAAGAATAAAACTAGGAACACTATATTATTGTACTATTTTAAATAAATTTAAAAAATTTCGTATATAATAATAACAAATATATCGGGCCTGATATCTGAGTGGTAATACTCTGGCGTTCGGTACACCAGGCTTCCGGTTCGGTGCCATGGATGTTTGTAGTGGTTGAATCCACTTTTACCAAAGGTCTATTGTGATCGTACATCGTTGTGGCAGTCCGCAGCATATCTTCAAGCTACATGTGCTCCCCTGGGTAGTGCTAATGAGTAACAACGGTGCAGCCTTTTATGGCATAAAGATTGAATGTACCGTATTGTTAGCTGCATTAGAACAACAACAACAACAGAAAAGTAAAGTAAAGAAAGAACTTTAAATATATATATATATATATACATATATTGAACTCTCCTTTTTTACTTAATATCAAACGAATTTGAACATAAAATAATAAAAAGAAATCACTAATCCATACACTAATTTTAGAAAGAATTTTAAAGAAATAGAATGTATCTTACACTGGGTCAAATAATTTATTAAATAATAAAATTGATTGTCAGTGAATCCTTACCTGGTTGTTTCGTTATTGGCATGGTACTAGGTTCTTTCGTTGTCGTAAGATTCAGAGTAGAAATGGAGGAACTGAAAATCTTCGTGAAATTAAACTGTTTAAAAGTTGTCACATTGTTTCCATTCGTAAAATTTACAAGTTCATAAGTAGTTGAATGGAAATCGGTAAAAATTCGTCAACTCATTTGTAAATTAGAAGGTTCAAATGTAGTCACGGGAATGAAGTCAGATGTTGTCTCGTTGAAATCTTGAGTAGCGTTGGGCAGTTTTCTTGTGAAGTCACGTTGATTGTGTGAAAGTAAGACTGTTGGAGTCATTTCGTTTCATTAAAAATTAGATTGGTATAAGTAACTGTTTTTGTGAGGTTGTATTTAACTTCGTTTCAGTCGTTGAAACAGTTTCAGCTTTCGTTGGCGTTGTAGGTGTCTCGTTGACGGCAATGTTTGTAGCTCTTCTAGAAAATATAAAAATATTTCTTATTACTTAAAAAATATTCTTATGTAATACTTTTCTGACATAGAATTATACAATATATAATTTTTGTTATATTATTGATTCTATAATAAATCTAGCAAAATTGATGTCAGTAAAAACTTTATTGAAGAAAGTAGTGGATTAAAGTATTGTGAAAGGGTTTATAAACAAAGGCAGCTTAAGTTGTAACCCAGCCGGTTTCCTCCACCAATCCTGTTTCCTCCTACACACTGCTAAGAGCGCCCCTGCGTAATGCGTGCAAAGAAATAGATCAGATAAGGCTCACGCGATTGACCTCGCCAGAAGCGTGCCGCCAAAAATCAGGCGCTGCCGTTGGTTTTCGAGTTCTCATCCCCAAGGAAACTAGAAAGTGGAAGTCCTTCCACAACCTGTATGATTAGCTGCTTTACTTCAGAGCCGTTTGAGTTGCGGTCTCTACACGAGGAAGGAAAGATATAGTTAGCACCATCCTGTGCATAAAGTGGCCTGCAGACTCCTCCATCCAGAGAGGAAGCATATTTCCGCTATCCGACGTGTACCTGAGTAACTTCATTATACAGCTTTAGAAGTGGAATCGTTCCACTATATCAACTGTGTATGCTTTTCCGTAGTGTTACCTGTTGTGCGTTACTAATCATTGCATGTAGAAAGTGTGTGTGCTCGTGTTTGTGCGCTTGTAATTAAAGTGGTGCGTTTTTAAATGTGTGTTCTTGGGACTTGACCACGCAGATCGAGCTGTACAAACAAGAGCGACATCTGCTATGAGGTTCTGTTAAATAGGCTTCATTTCAAAATCTATTTATTTAGCGATTATTCTAAACGAAACCCATTTAATAGTCCATCAGGCTCTGTTGAGTAATATAAGAGATACCATGTTAATTGCATATATATATATATGTATATAAATTTTTTTTTTTAATGTATACTGAAAGTTGTATCGACGTATTTTGTTCTTTTTCCAAATAAAACTAATCAAATTCAAAAATTCACGAATGCATATTTTTTTTTAAATTTTATATCTGTCTTTTCCCTAAATAGCTTTAAATGGTGTTATTCTTGAATTCACTTCCAAATTTTAGGAATCCAATGTTCTGGTAATGGGGCCTGAATGGCCTGGTAGTTTGTCGCTCTGTGCTACAGGTTTCGGTTTCCTAGTCACGGCGGTGCGAGGATGTTGTAGTGATTGGGTTTGACTTTAAACCGTAGGCCGCGGTCTAACATGATCGTAGAGCGTTTGCGGGGGTTATTGTTACTCCCTTCCGTAGCTTACCCATCTTCAAAGCTACTGCACTTGATAAGCATTCGGTGTCGTGCCGAAAATTAAATTAAATTCCTCTTTCAAATGCTAATTTCCTGGTCCGTGATAATAAAGAAGAACATTTTGCCTGTTATTTCCGTTATTCTGTAAGCATTCCATACAACTAATATCATTCATTATAGCTGCAATGAATTCAGTCCATCAAATCAAACTATTTCAAGGACACAATTTTAGAGGCATTTTTTGCATTCTAAAAATAATATATTAGAATCGAACGTTATTAATATCCTATTTTTACATCATTAAGATGATATTTACACGCATTATCGAATTGTTTGCATTCGTTTCTTATTTCACGTTTATAAATCCAAGTAAAAACATTTAAATAATTTGTCGTACACAGTAAAAACCTGTAATGCAAAAAATAAATTTAATGGGATTTAGGCACCTATTTCTGCCCAGTTCTTTCCTTGGAATGGGGATTCACCAATCATTTAAAGATTGTCCATTCACTTTGCAGGTTCTCTCCATTTTGGCATGGATTCGATGAGCATGGGCCTGCAAGAAGATTAAATGTTCTCTTTAACCAAATTAAAGCACAAACACAAATGTGTACTAATTAAATTACTCAATGTACTTATTTCACCAATTCGCTCCATTATATGGTGACTGGCATTTGCATTTGAAACCTTGTTCATTTACTTTGCAGGTTCCTCATCCATTTTGACATGGATTTGATGAGCATGGGCCTGCAAGAAGATTAAATGTTCTCTTTTGGCAAATTAAGCACAAACACAAATGTGTACTAATTAAATTACTCAATGTACTTATTTCGCAATTCGCTCCATATATGGTGACTGGCATTTGCATTTAAAACCTTGTTCATTTACTTTTGCATGTTCCTCATTTGGCATGGATTGGATGAACATGGATCTACAAAAATTAATATGTTTTACTGGTTTCACAGTGAAAACCTGTAATGCAAAAAATAAATTGATGGATTTAGGCACCTATTTCACAGTTCGTTCCTTGGAATGGGGATTCGCAATCGCAAAAGATTGTCCATTCACTTTGCAGGTTCCTCCATTTCGGCATGGATTCGATGAGCATGGACCTGCAAGAAGATTAAATGTTCTCTTTAACTAAACTAAAGCACAAACACAAATGCACTAATTAAAATTACTCATTGTACTTATTTCGCAATTCGCTCCATTATATGGTTTCTGGCATTTGCATTTAAAACTTTTTCATTTACTTTACATGTTCCTCCGCTATAAAAGAGCATAACACACAGACTTTCCTCAACATGGAACAAACCGACCTTGCCATCATACGGTAGCTTACAATGTGCATAGATTTCTAAGAATTTTCGCGGGGGAAAAATCACGTAACCATAACACTAGCCTTAATGAACGAAAAAAAAAAAGTGAGTAACGTCGGTGCAGAACTGGTCTTAAGGCATCATAGACAACTGTCAAGAGCAAAAGTGTTAAGACATATAAGACAGCTGCGTGGAGAACAAAATAAATTTCTGTACGTATATTACAGCGACTTAATATTTTAACGAAACTGTTTGACGATAACAGTGTACAACATACCATAACACTTCCCATCTACTTTCTTTATATCCTTCTTTGCAGATGCATTCTTTTTCAGGCTAAAGCACCACATAATTACTGCAAGTGCAAGTGGAACCTTCTCCACATTGGCAAAGCTGAAACACCGAAAATTGATAATTCAAAAAGTCACGAAAATAAAAGTATTAATGCAATAATAAAATATGATATTATTAATAAAAATGGAAAATAACTATAGTCAATAAACAGTAAGCAGTCACTAAGAAATAGTCATCAAATATTCAAAGGTCGGTTGTTTGTGCAGCTGATTTTGGGTGTGGTCAGGGGGTTTGAGACACAGGTTTAAGAACACACTATTTTATTTATACTCTCACAAACACCACATACACGTATAATTAAAAGATAAACAACATTTAAAACATCTAATTATACACATTCGTGGAAAATATTCCACTTCTAAGCTGTAAATAAAAGTTATTCGTGGTACACGCTGGATGGCGAAATATACTTCTCTCGGATGAGAGTCTGTAAGCCACTAAACACTAAATCATGCTAACTAGATTGTCTCTCGGGATAAGAGATTGTCTCTGAGGCAGCAGCGCCGATCTCGTTGTACGTCCTCTTTGGTGAGAGTCTCGATGCCTACTGACGATTTCTTCTGAACGTGCAGCAAGAGATCTTGCAGTGCGTGGGGAGGAAACGTGGTTGCAGTCAGGTGGAACCACAGTTACAATTAGAGATTATGTCCTTATTATATAATAAAAACATCTGATTTTAATATTTAAACAAAATACCATAGTATATATCTCAATATAAAACACATCCATTCATGCAGGCATACACAATAAGGTTAGGACATTATTTTT
>BPLR01002819.1:0-41755 GCA_021605095.1 Caerostris extrusa
GTTACCATACGTGTGTTTAATTGCTTGGAGTCACTAAGTCGCTGCTTTTGCTAGATGCACCAGATATTTTTTATGAATGATATAACTGTTATTTATTATTTAATATTTATCGATAGAATATTTCATATTAAGCCTGACAAAATACTTTAAAAAGAAAATGATAAATAACACACAAGTATAATGGTTAGAATTGACATTTGAGACATTGTACAATTTTGTCTGCCGTATTAGACATTGATAATGTTAGTTCTGTACTCTCCATATTTGTTAGCCCACATCTGATTTCTAATCATCAATTCATGTACTTCCTGCCAGTTTTATTTTGAACTCTCATAGCCTGACCATGACAACCAAATTCTCGGTATTCACGCCACGATGTGGTTTGGCTTTCTGTATTTCTAATTGCAGTAATTTATAATATAATATAGAAGGTCTTGTTGTTACTTCATTTAAACGAATATTTTTGGAAAGTTGGTCAACGCCAGATCTCCGATATTTTCCGTTGCTTTGCTTCATTCACGAATGCTAGTTTGGCTTTCAGTTTATCATAATACCTCATTATATTTCTACAATATGTAATATGTTAAGTTTGTTCAAGATTTGTTGCGCTGTGGATATCTGGTCACCTGACCAGTTGGTCAACGCGCTGGTCCATATTTTTCCATAGCTTTGGGGCTTCCACAAAGATTTACCAACAGAATTTTCACCTTCTCTGTGTAAATACTTGTTAAATATTTAGTTTTGCTCTGACTTGGTCTTGATATGGCTTGACTATTGATATTGTAGGTCCTCAATATTTTCTATGCTCATTTCTGCCCATATTTCCTGGTTCAGCAAGCATTCACAGCTTTCTGCAATATGTAATATGTAAAAGAATTTCCTAAATATGCCTGAAGGGGGATCTGACTGTGTCCTCGATGAAAATAGTGCCTCTCTTTGCTTATGTGCCGTTAATTTCCAGTATTAACTGCATTGATTGGTCTCAATGAGATCAAAATTTTTATTGGGGGATTTCTGTTTTAATTTAATGCCTTTATTTAAATGTGACATTCACAAATTATGACTTTTACTAGACATATATTTTTATACAAAGTTTAAATTGTCCACATTCGTCATTGAGTAACTTTTTGTATCGACATTCATTTTTATGCAAACTGATAGCATGTTTCGGAACCGATGCGGACACATTGCCGCTTTGATAAACACCGAATATTTCTAGAAATACTGAACACGACGGCAATGAAGCATTCCAAAGGTCTTCCGAGTCTTCGCGCTTGGGCGAGCCTGATGCTTCGGCGGTGTGAATCTGGTCACGCAACGAAGCTACTGCAATACTCAACAGTTGTAATGATTTTGAGATTTTTCGGACAAAATATCGCACAGCGTATTCATTTAGTTCACCTGCTTTAGACTAAAAATGTTTCGTCGTATAACCATAAGGAAAAAGAATGTCAGTCCATGATTTAACTCAAAATAATTTTTTCTGCTGATTTGTTGGAGGCATCTCCATTTCCTTTTACATAAATAAATACTCGTGCATGTGCCATGCCAGTTAATAGCAGTTACCATTGCCAATACACCGTGCCTAGAACCGAAGCTCTGCTGGCAGCTTCCGCACACGATGTGGGTTGCCCGGTGCCGAACTCCCGTGATGGCTTGCTGGGCCAGAGACTGTGATCTACGGCGCAGTGACTCTCAGTCTCCCGAATTCTGGGCTAAGCCACCAGTTCAGGCAGTTAGGCTGAAATGCGGCCAACACTGCCAAAATGGGCGAGAGATGGCTTCAGGATGCCTGGCACCCTGTTCAGCCAGCCGGGACCAGCTGGTGACATTGCCTTCCATACCATGCCTGGAAACATTGGTAGTTCCCAAAGCCTCCTCTTCTGAGCCACACTGCCTCCCCAGCATTGGCAAAGCCATCGGTGGAGAAATGCGCCTTCATACTTCATCTATAAGATATTAATCAGTGGATACCTGCTCCTGGGAATGCGTGACACTGAAATAGATAATGACGCAAATTTATCTAATATTTGTCCGAATATTTACTCATTTTTAGTTCACACCACATTTTTGATTAAGCAATATTTGGGTCTGATGGTCGATGTTTCAGGTCGGCGCCAGCATCAACAGAGCAGAAATCCCGACAGCCTGGCTGCAGAGCCTAAATCATAGTCCCCACCGAGGATTGTATAGGAATCCCTTGTGCCAGTCAAGAAAAGAATTAAAAATCTCGATGCTGAAATGGCGTATGCCTACTGTCTGGAAGTTAAACACGCCTTTGGTTGAATCAGATGACACTGCAGCCAGACAACGTCAACAACTGCCGTGCTGTGGTGGATGAAGAGACAAACCGAAGAAATACTTAAACATTACTGGGGAATGGAGATTGGTCATTTTTTTATTTTCAATGGTAGACATGAATGTTACAGCAAGAACAACGAAAAAACCAAATGATACAACATACATCAACAATAATGAAACAGGAACATGCTGAAACAGAGGCTCTGAAGAATGAACAGGCCAAGAAAGTTGGGTGGAGATCTTGAAGCCACTAAAAAGTGCTGAACAGGGGGAGCCTTAATGATTCAATAATATATCAGTAAAAAATATTTTTTGGATTAAAACTTCCATTTATAAATATGAGAGCCACACAATTAGTTTCTAAAGAAATAATTTAAATATCGTCATTCAAAGCCTTCATATCTGAATTATTTTGTTGCTCATTTTATTACAGATTTAGATTAGTTATTTCCATTGTACATACAATAGCTTCTACGAGTCACTAGCTACTCTTGGTCTCTATTCTCAGCTTTCTGTAGTAGCGAGCGACATTCACAATGAATTTGCTGACTCTTTTCATTACAGTTTTTTAACATAATGTGGAATTTGTGTAATTTGAAAGCACACTTGCTCATTATTAACACACTCCGCTATTAACTGTGCTTACCGAATTGGTATGCTTTGCATGATAAAAATAAAATTACAGAAACAAGTTTTGGAGCGTTTGCTTCATTTTCTCATCATTTGTAACACAGCTTTTGGTGTAAGATTTTCTTCCAGCCTCCAGATCCTGTTTGCTCTCTTGTTAAAACTGTATCTGCCTTCAAACAAGCTGGGCACTTTCTTTTAGATTTTTACCATTCCGTTTAATTATAAATATCTTATAATTTATTCAGCAGATATCAGAAATAGAGGCATAACGTTAAATATATTACTCCTCATTGTTAGTAAATGTCAAATTAAAAACCTTCACACTATTGAGTCAGCAAAAAAAGGGCACGATTGTGCAGTTCTGAGTGAAATCAAGAGGCATGCAGTATCAGAATTTCACGAATTCAGCTCTCAGCCTTTTATATGTAGCTGCTTGATACGGTGAACATGAGACAGCTCAGGTGGTATGACTTGGGGCCCAGTGTGATAATATATGTGCCAACTGATACTGTCACGTGATGAAAGTTGCTGACGACGTTATATTTGACACAATCCCTGACTGGGGCGCCTCTATTTTATTTTTATGCTGACACCATGTTTTTTCATTTGTTTGAGACCACAGCTGACCTCATTTGAGGACCATTGTGATAGATCATGCATTTGAAGAGACTAATGAGTCATGTTTTAGGATCGGGCTGTCTGGTAAACAGAATTCACACACAGGAGCATGCACATTAAAAACGTTAATCATGACTATAAAATGTACTAGTTATTACTTTTGCTAGAATGGGCGGTCGGGCGTTCAGGGATCGAACATTACTTTTGGGCCCGGGGCTTTCGCCAGCTGTGCTGGGCATCAGACAAGCAAGAGTCAGGCAAAACCAGCGATAGTCACTGTTGTCAAGAGCGTCGGTCAGATTTCCTGTCGTTGATGAGGCAATTTCTGACTGATGCTGATGTCAATTTTGACGTTTTACTTGTATATAACAGCAAAGCCATTTAGAAACCCAGCTTACTACTGAGACTAATACTGATTGCCCACAGTAGCTGAGAAATGGCTGTTGGAACCAGCCAATAATCTACATCATGTAGTTAATAGCTTTGAGCTTTGTCAAACATTGAATCAAAGATGCAACTAGCAATACTTATACGCAGTAACTAAATTGAAAATGTTTTTACGATAGCTCCAAAATTATTAATTTTTCTTATCAAAACATATTTTGCCGAAGGAAAAAAAAAGAGATCTAGAGAAAGCAAGAAAAGAAAAGAATAAGAAATTAAAATTTTTTTGAAATATGTTTTTTTTTTTGCTATATACTAAATTGCAATTTATTATGAATATTGATTCGTCTATGAGTCAATATGGACGTTATCCAAAATAACGCAGAGTGAATACTGTCAAAATTTTAATAAAATAGCTTTAATATAGACATTGGTCAAATTCTTAAAAGAACGTTCATTGTATTTGCTTCACATTGGTTCATACAGTTTGCTTCAATGACAATGAGTGGCAGTTAGACATTCATGCCACGAGCTGATGTTTTACCTTAAATCTACAATATGATTCAAATATCTTCAGAACTGCTTTATCGTGGGATTTTAACACAATATTATCATTTACATTAATTATTTTATATTCTACTATGACTACACATATTCATAAAGCCTTAATCATAAATCATAAAATACTGTTATTTAAAGCAAGTGCTACGTGAAAGAAACCATTATAAACTTCTAACAAAATAAAAGACTGCTGTGCACATGAATGAGTGCCTCTTACCATTGCAGTTGCTTGGTCTTTTCCTCCTTCCCACAAAAGCCTGAGCACCAAGTTTTCTTTTGCCATGATCATGTGTCAGAATGTCTTGTGGCAGTCGCTGAATGCCCATTTGTGTACACAACAGGTTTTGACACCTTAACCTTGTGTTTATCGTCTGTTTCAAACCATGATAAGATTTGTGACACTTGATTTAATGTTTTAGTGTGTTTCGAAAGTAGATAGCATACAGTAGAAAATACAAAGAAGGATTCCTTTGTAATATGCACAGCCATTACCTCAAATGAGACTCCTGTTAAGATTTATGATGTTTTTCTCGGTCAAAGACTTGTGGATTTTTCCAAAGTTTATGCCCGAATGGAATCTAGGTTACCACTGGCTTGGATGAGCATCTCCTAATTGTTGGCTTGTCGCCTACGGTGCTTTTTTGTGCATACTTTTGGGCTAATTAAATGGGGACCCCACAGCTGTGGATTCTGAATAATTACTGTAACCAGGTCGCCAGATTCGAAGCCTGAACCCAGGGAGTCAGACAGCCAATAATATCAGGCCAACATGTCGAATGGAAAACAACGATTGTCGAGTTTTGGCGCTTTTTTCATGTCGCCGGAAAATCAACCAAAAACTTTCGAGCACCACCCTGCAGATGGTAGACCTTTTCGACGCACACAAATGTAAGAACGTATCATTCAAGCCTCCATCTGAAGCACCCTCACTATTATAATGACAAAGATCAGCTGTGTGGAGGAACAACATTGTTAATGGGAGATGGTGCTTTAGGTCGCTACACACAATGCAGAATGCCATCATTCGTGCTTGAAAGCACCTCAATTATTGGTGTTTATGGGCAGTGATGGAACAACGTTGTTAATGGAGATGGTAAGCGCCACACGGCAACGCTATCGCCCAGCCTGGAAGCGCGTTGGGGTCTCTCACCATTACACGACAAGACAGTCGTGTAACGTTAGTTAATGGAGTATGCAAAGTATGCTTTATTGAATGCCATTAATGTGTAAAGACTGTTATCATTCAAAATCTGAAACTGAAGCAACCTCACAGTTACACAAGATCAATGTGTGAATGTTTTGCTAATGGAAAGAGTGTAGCTTTGTGTTTTCTTTGAGTCAATATCACAATGCAGTGAACGCTGCTCATCAAAATCCACCCACTTTCTGGCCCAGCAAGCCCAGCCTGGAGGAACAACATTGAGGCCGAGGTGGTGCTGTTTCAATGGTGGGCTCAAATTTAAAGTTTATCTCTCATAAAAACAAATTTATATATTTTTTAAGTGTCCTTTATAGTTAATGCAAGAATTTACCAAAAATTATGGTTAAAAATCTTAAATGTTTAAATAATTCAAAAAATTAATCCTATTTTCAAAGCTATATTATAAAGCGATGTTTAACTTAAACAACAGCTAATACGAAATTCATCTCTTTTCACTTTATAAAGTCCTTCTTATAAATAATTTTAATTAATTTTTGTAAGTTTATCTTATGCCACTCCATTAGTAAATATATGCAATCTAAAAAACTAAAATTAATGAATTAAATTTAATTACTGAATTAATATTTGAAAACTGTATTGACATTGCAAAGTCATCCATCCACTACAAGTTCAAAAAAAAATGTATTGAACTTGAGTGGATGAATAAAAGTATTTTTATGAGCGATTGAAAATTTAATGAAAGAAAGGGACGTTTCAACGTTTAAGGAGTGTTTAAAAATCACAATAAAAGAAAGTTACAACATCACAATCAACTTATTCTTACATCTTGTTTTCTAAATATAATAAATTAAAACATACATTATATACATCAAATGTACAGCTATATTTATAAATTTTATATTCGACTCGTGGCAAAGCGCCACTGGTGAGCATTAGGTGGAAATGCAATTAGTTGGCGGCTTTGTTGTAGACACTGCTTCAAAAAATTAATTTCTGACAAATTAGCAAATGCTTATTCAATTTCTTCTATTAGCTCACACTCTCCCTAAATATATATCTTGCTCAAATTTTCAATCGCTCATAAAATACTTTTTTATTCATCCACTCAAGTTCAATACATTTTTTTGAACTTGTAGTGGATGACACTTGATGTCAATACAGTTTTCAAATATTAATTCAGTAATTAAATTTAATTCATTAATTTTAGTTTTTTTAGATTTAAATTGCATATATTTACTAATAGATGGCGCCAGATAAACTTACAAAAATTAATTAAAATTATTTATAAAGGACTTTCTGCAATAAAGTGAAAAAGAGATGATTCGTATAGCTGTTGTTTAAGTTAAACATCGCTATAATATAGCTTTGAAAATAGGATTAATTTTTAGATTATTTAAACATTTAAGATTTTTAACCATAATTTTTTGGTAAATTCTTGCATTAACTATAAAAGGACACTTAAAAATATATAAATTTATTTTTACATGAGTGTTTTACGTGAATAAACTAAATTTGTTTACCATTTAAAAAAATAACACCACCTCGATTAATCAATGTTGTTCCCTCCTCAAGATGAACTTGTAGATTAGGAAAATTGGACTGAAAGTTGTTTCAGGGAGATTTTTAATGGTAACGTTCTTGCATTTGTGTGTGGCATTCAAGAAAACCTAAAACACCATCTCCATTAACTAAAGTTGTTCCATCCACACGATGATCTTGTCGTATAATAGTAAAAGTTGCTTCAGATAGATTTTGAATGATAACGTTCTTGCATTTGTGTGTAGCATTCAAGAAAACCCAAAACACCATCTCCATTAACTAACGTTGTTCCATCCACACGATGATCTTGTCGTATAATAGTGAAAGTTGCTTCAGATAGATTTTGAATGATAACGTTCTTGCATTCGTGTGTAGCATTCAAGAAAAACATAAAACACCATCTCCATTAACTAACGTTGTTCCATCCACACGATGATCTTGTCGTATAATAGTGAAAGTTGCTTCAGATAGATTTTGAATGATAATGTTCTTGCATTTGTGTGTAGCATTCAAGAAAACCTAAAACACCATCTCCATTAACTAACGTTGTTCCATCCACACGATGATCTTGTCGTATAATAGTGAAAGTTGCTTCAGACAGGTTTTGAATGATAATGTTCTTGCATTTTTGAGCATTGATAACGTTCTTGCGTATTTGTGTGATTTTGAATGCATAACGTTCTTGCGAGAAAGTCTAAAATACCATCTAGATTAGGAGTGAAGTTGCTTCAGAAAGATTTTGAATGGTAACTTTCCAGCATTCAAGAAAACATAAACACCATCTCGATTAATCAACGTTGTTACTTCCATTCGATGATCTGTAGCCTGATGGCCAATTGGCTAGCGTTCTGACCTTTGATATCACAGGCTTCAGGTTCGAAATCTGGCGATGACATGGATTTTTGGTAGTGGTTCGGAATCCACGTTAAACTGCAGGTCCCAGTCTAATTAGCCCAAAATGTACACAAAATGACCGTAGTGCGACAAACTCAACAATTAGGAGTGTAAGTTGCTTCAGAAAGATTTTGAATGGTAAAATGGCACTTTTCTTCGTTTGTTGTAGCATTCGAGATAAACTGAAAAAAAAATCCCACAAAGACAGTCTTTGATACGAGAAAACATCATAAATCTTAACAAAGTCTACTCGTTTTGAAATTAATGGCTTTAACGCATATTACCAAAAAGGAATCTAACCATATTTTCTAGTGTATGCTATCTACTACTTTTGAAACACACTTAGAACATTAAATCAAAAGTAATCACCTTTTAAGTCTTATCATAGTTTGAAAAACGGACAATAAACACAAAGGTTAAGATTCCAAAATACTGTTGTGTACACAAATGAATAAATCTTCCCGCATGAATTTGAGAAAGACGACATTCGGGTTATTACGACTGCCACAAAGATTTATTCTATTTTATGTCCCATGGCATCTGAGATGAAAGAAACTTGTTTTCCGAAACAATTTATTTTAAGGAGGAGGAAAAGATTAAACTTAACTACAATGGTTAAGGAACTCCTAAAAGACTTATTCCGTTTATTACTGTAGTCTTTATTTTGTTGGAAAGTTTATAATGGAGTTTCTCAAATTTCACGTAAGAAGTTACTTATTTAAATAACAGTATTTTATGATTTATGATTAAAACCTCAACTCTGAATATGGTATGAATCATAGAATTGTAAAATAATTAGTATTGTATAAATAGAGTAATATTGTTTTAAGATTTACGATTAAAATATCAATTCTGAAGATGGTTTGAATCATATTGTAAGATTTAAGATTAAAACATCAACTCTGATGATGGTATGAATCCTGCTTTTGCCACTTCGGTTAGTCATTAGTGATGAATGAAATAAATAATATGAATAATAATGAAATAAATCTAATGAAATCCCAAATAATTTTTTTAAGAACGATTATGTCTATATTAAAATATTTTGAGTTTAAGATTTTGACGAAACAATTTTTTTCACAAAAAATTTTTATTTTGCGTTGAAGATTATATTGGCTCACAAATAGACTTGAAAATCAAGTATTCACATAATAAAGAATAGTTAGCTAATTTTTAGTATAGCAAAAAAAAAAAAACATATTTCATAAAAATATTTTTAATTTCTTATTCTTTCTTTTCTATAAAGATCTAGATCCGTTTTTTTTTTTTCCTTCAACAAAGAATATGTTGTGATAAGAAAAATTAATAATTTTACAATTTATTAATATATTCATTAAAAACATTTTCAATTTAGTTTTTGCGTATACAGAGTGATTCAACGACCATGTGACAAACTTTGGCAAAAAAAAAAAAAAAAAAAAAAAAGAGACATGAAAAGAAAAACATTGTTTGTATACAACATTATTGCTAAGTGCATCTTTGATTCAATGTTTACAATAAAAGCTCAAAACTGCGGCCACCACATTAATACATGATGGTAGCGTCGAAGAAGTGATTGGCGAACAGTTCCAAAGATGCTAGCCATTTCTCAGCTGCAATAGATAGTCGAGTAATGATGTCCTCAGTTGAGTAAACTGGAGTTTCCTAAATGAAAACACTGTTGCAAATACAGAGTAAAAATAAATTAGAGTGAGCATCGGGTTTGTCAGTCAGAAAATTTGATACTCCTCATGTGACAGGAATCTGACAGTACGTGGTATGTGACAACGAGTGTATGGCAGGTATCGCTGGTTGGCGCCTAGCTGATGTCTGATGCCTAGCTGTGGAGAGAAATTTGTTTAAAAGTGTGTTCATTCCTGAACGCGTCATTTCCGACCATACATTCCTATAAAAAGTATGCTTTAGTAAGCTCAGTATTTGTCTCAAAGTTTGTTTCATGTCCATTGAATCAACCTGTATAATTCATAACATACTTCTTTTCCAATGGCCATTTTATAAGTCATACATTAACGTTTTTATCAAATCTATGCTCCCTATGTGTAATTCTGTTTACTTTAGACAGCCCAGTCCGAAGGCATATGGCACTCAACCCAGATGTAAATTTACCATCGTCCAATAATCAATCGCAATGGTCCTCAAATGAGTCAACTGTAGTCTCGTAAATGAAAACATAGTTGTCAACACAGAGTAAGAATAAAATAGAGTGCGCATCGGGATTTCCAGTCAGAGGATTTGACATCATGTCGTATAACGTGAAATAACGTCGTCGTAACTCGTCACGTGACAGGTATCAGTTGGCATATGAATATCACACACAAAAATTTACATTTTAGTAAGTCGTACCACTCCTCAAAACATGTCTCGTGACCTTTGAATTACCCCGTATCAAACCTAAGCACATATAAAAGCAAAAATGAGAACTGAATTCATTTAAAGAATTCTAGCTTTCTGCATACTACTTTTAATTTCACTCAAACTGCACAATCATTTTTTTTTACACTGTTTCCAATAATTAATGAAAGGTTTTTTAATTTATTTATTTATTCTTTTTTTAACAAAGGGTAATGCATATTTAGCGTTATACCTATTTCCCCTCGTATTTTATATCTGCTTGAATAAATTATAAGATATTTATAATTAAACGGAATGAAGTAAAAATAAAAGAAAAGTATTTTATTGTCAGCTGTATTTGAAACAAGATTCAAGCGGAAATACTTGAGCAAATTTCTGCGCAATTATTGGTTTTAACTAAGAAGGGGGAATTACGTAGGATCATAGAACTGGAAAATTTTACACAAAAAGCAATTGTTTTAAATGATGAGAGAAATAACAGCAAACGGGATTTCAAGATTAAAAACTTAAGTGTTTCGCAAATAATTGTATTTTTTATCCTTTTTAACATATATAATTCAGTAAAAGCATAGTTAAATAAATAGGAGTGTTAATAATGAATAAGTATGCTTTCAAATTACAAATTCCATTATGTTTAAAAAACGCCAAGCAAGTTCGGTAATTCAAATGGTAAAAGAGTCAATAAGTTGTTCGATATATTGAATGTCCTTCCTTTTAAAACTTGCAAAGAAACGAATTAAATTAAGTACTTGGGTATTTCGGTAAATACAATGTATAATACAATGAAATAACTAATCTAAATCACATAATGTTAAAATGAATAACAAAATAATTCAAAAAGTGTTGAATACTTGAGAAACTTTTAACTGATGAATTCATATCATTGTTTAAATTGTTTTCTTTAGAAACTAATTAATAATGGCACTCGTAATTTTTAAATGGAAGTTTTAATCCAAAAGATATTTTTTTTCTATTAATATTATTGAAATCGGTGTGCGCAGAAGATCTACCTCCCGTGGTGTACCTGATAACACTTTTTAGTGGCTAAAAGATCTGCAACTTGGCATTTTTGCTAGATTAATGAACTCTGTTTCAGCATGTTTTGTTGTATTATTTTGTTGTTGTTGTATGTTGTATGTTTGTTTGTTTTTTTTTCGTTGTTCTTTTTTGCTGTAACTGTTCATAATCTGCCATTGGAAATAAAAAAAAAAAAAAAAATTATTGAAATCACATTCTCCCCTCGTTCTCATTTTGAAGTAATATTTAAGTATTTCTCGGTTTAATGCAATGTATTTCCATCGAACTATTATGGTTTCATCCACACCATAGCATTTTTTATCAGTTGTTGTTGTTGTGTCTAACCCTCAGTGTCATGCAGTTCTTTTTCAAAGGCGTGACAGCTCCAAGGTGAGCCAAGGCCTTCTGCCAGATTTCGAAACATCAGACTTTTTCTTAATTCTTTTTTCTTTTTTATATCTTTTTTAAGGGATAGATATAGGATTCCCTATACAATACAATCATATTAGACAGGGACCTATGGTTTAAAGTGGATTTCGAACCACTACAAGTATGCATGGAACTGTCGGGACTCGAGTCTGATACTTGTGGCACCGACCGCCAGAGTGTAGTCACTCGGCCATCAGACCCCATAATAAATGTACTTTAATCTAAAAATAATATAATGGCTATGAATGCTTGTGAACTTCAAAAATGAATAAATGATAGTTAAAAACGAATAGTAGATAAATTTGCGTCATTGTGTCTAATCCTCAGTGCCCTGCAGTACGGGACGGACATCCCTTGATTAATCTACTCATAGATGGAGGTAAAGGTGGGGGCAGCTTCTGTTTTGATGAAGCACCCGAAGGTAGAAGTCTGGCTTGGCTCCGAGTCGCTGAAGAAGGAGGGCAGTGTCTTCCGGAAGAACTTTTAAGGGGGGAACTACCCAGTATTTAGGTATAGTATGAGAGAAAACCCAGAAAACTCTCACCAGATAGTCCGACTAACGAGGCAAGATGCTAAACATCACAAACACCATCGATTCTCCTTGTTTTTTGAAACAGTGTCTACAGCAATGCCGCCAACGGATTGAACCTCAGCCCTAATGCTCTTGAGCTTGAATGGCCGAGTGTCTAGCGCTGGGTTCGGGTTTGAGTCCACTTTAAGCAGTAGGTCGCGGTCTCATGTGACTGTAGAGCATCACGGAGTTCAGCCAGACTAACCCACATAATTGCCAAACTGTATAGGGGAAAACTCAGTTCTAGGCACAATGATGTGGTGTAGTAGTAGTACTAATACTCACTAGCAGCGCACGTTGCCTATGAGCCACGAGTCTGGCAGATATCACGTTGTTATGTAAAAAAAAAAAAGAAATAAGTCTATAATAAAATCAAGCTTATGCATTAGAAGAAATTATTTTTGGAGTTAAATGCATAGACTGACAGTTCTTTTTTTTTCATAGCAATGGTTATACATTGAAACGTTTTTAGTCCTAAAACAGGTGAATTAAATGAATGGCATTGCGTGAGAAAGAATACGTATATTAATCGAAAAATCTTCAAAAGAAAGTAAGAGAAAAAATCAATTACAACTTGTTGAAACAAAAATGTTCGCAGTTAACTCGTTGCGTGACTAGATTCCAGCACCGCCAGAGACCATCTATAATTCCTTAAGCGCTCGAAGAATTCAGAAGATATTTGGAATGCTTCAGTACGTCACGTGTTCTTTTACTTTTTGAATTCAAGCTATTTCTAGAAATATTCAGTGATTTATCAAAGCAGCTAAATAGTCAATCTTATCCAACTTCAAGTATATATATACAATTTATCAAAATGAATGTCGATACAAAAAGTTACTCAAAAATCAAATGACAGATAATGGACTGAATTTAAACTGTATAAAAAAAAATATGAAATAAAGTATGTCCTAGTAAAAGTCATAATTTATTAATGTCCGCATTTTTAAGAAATAAAGGCATTATAATAAATTAAAACGAAATCCCCAATAAACTTTTTGATTTCTTTTTTTATTAATCAATGCAGTCAATTACTAAATTAAATTAACAACACATAAACGACATTTTATTTTCATCGAGGATCTAGCGTCACTCATAGTCAGATAAGTCCCAGAATATTCCAGATAAGTCCAAAGCAAAACTATCTTTAACGAGAAATTGCTTACATATTACATATTGCAGAAAAGTAATGAAATGCTGTAATTAGGAAATATCAAAAAGCCAAACCAATCATTCGCGAAATGGAGTATAAATATGAAAAAATATTGAGGTGCTACTGTTATCAAAAGTTAGATACATACCAAGATAAGTCCAGAGCAAAACTAAACATTTTACAAATTGTTTACATATTACAGAAAGGCAATGAAATTCTGTAATTAAGAAATACCAGAAGGCCACGCTTATCAGACTCGAAATGAAACATAAATATGGAAAATGCCAGATATCTAGAGTTATTAATAGTCAGATAAGTCCCAGACAAGTCCACAGCAGAACTAAATCTTGAACAAGAAATTGCTTACATATATATTGTAGAAATGTAATGAATTATTATAATTAGGAAATATCAGAAAGCCAAACCTAGCTTTCGTGAAATGAAACAAAAATATGGAAAAATATCAGAGATCTAGCGTTATTAATAGTCTCCCAGGGAATTCCAGAGCAAAACTAAATCTTTATCAAATTGCTTCCATATTACATATTGTAGAAACGTAATGAATTACTGTAATTAGGAAATACAGAAAGCCAAACCCATCATTGGCGTATTGACCTTAAATATAGAAAATACCGAAGACCTAGCGTTATCAACAGTCAGATAAGTTCAGGACAAAATTGAAAGCTTTAGCGAGAAATTGCTTATACAGAATTATTGCAGAAATGTTTTAATTAGGAAAGATCAGATGGCCCAATTTAACTAAATATGGAAAATTACGGAGACCTAACATTATCAATAATCTAATAATTCCCCGTGTATTTGGCAGATCAAATTGTACAATGTCTATTAGATTTACCATTCATCTTTTTTCAAATATTTTGTCAAGAAATAAAAACAATATAAAATATTATATTGATTATATAATATTGTAAATAGTATTAAATAATAAATAATACTGTATTGTTCATAAAAAATATCTGTTATAGTTACTAAAAGCAAGCGACTATAATTTTACTCCAAAATTTAATTCGTTCGCATCGTGAAGTCATAACGGATGACATTAACTCGCCTACAAATTTTTAAATCGTTTTGCAGCTGAATGCATCGAGTTAGCACTCGTTCAAATATCCAGCGCTGTTCCTGCCATTCACAATCGTCATCGTTAAGTAAATGACAGCGAACAACAAACAATTCTAACCATTTTATACTTTATATTAGATTAACCATTCATTTTTAAAAAATGCTTAATCAAGGAATAATAAATAACATAAAATATCGTATTGATTATATAATATTTTTAATATTATTAAATAATAAATATTATATTATTCATAAAAAATATCTGGTGCATTTAATAAAAGCAAACGACTAAAAGTTTGACTCTAAAATTGAATTCGTTCACATCGTGAAGTCATAACGGATGATACTAACTCGTCTACAAATTTTAAATCGTTTTGCAGCTGAGCGTATCGCGTTAGGACTCGTTCAAATATCCAGCGCCGTTCCTGCCATTCAGAATCGTCACTGTTAAAGTAAATGACAGCGAACAACAAACACTCCAGTGTTTTGCCGTCCCTCCAAGAACGGCTCGGACTTCACCCTACTTGAAATGAGAACGGGTTATTTTTGGCACAGTTTCTTCTCAAACGATGCGCTCGTAACGGAGGGAAGTTCTTCGAAGATAAACCGATATAGGAAAACTCCAATTATCGTTCGCTTCACTCAGTGCTGAGAGATTTCTTCCATCCCCGTAAGATTTTACGTTGCGGATAAATCCCTTTTCCAGGCAAGTGCGAGACGTCTTTATTATCACACAATAGATTTTGAGAAGGCATTTGCTTCTGAATTGTAAAAAACGTCCGATTTCTGCCGTGTTATAGAATTGTTATTTTATATGGAGGTGCCTATATTTTTTTACTAAATGGAATTTGATTTTATGAATAATTTTCTTTAATTCATTCTTTATAGCGATATGCAATGGTATATATAAAATTAAGCTATAATTTAACCATTGTAAACATTAATGGTTCTAATAAAATGTTTTATATAAAAAAAAAGATAGACGAATGTTTTTCAGTGGAACATTATTTAATTAAATATATTTATAAGTATTTCATTTTATAAGTAGTTTATATCAGATTAATCTTCGAATCTCATTAATATTATTTCAGTAGAAAACTTTAAACTTATTACTTGTTAAAAGTTTTACTTTTGGCCTGACTTGTCTGGAATAGCCAAGGACTTATTTGACTCTTAATAACGCTAGGTCTCCAGTATTTTGATATATATAATATAATATAATATAATATAATATAATATAATATATATATATATATATATATATATATATATATATATATATATATATATATATATATATATATATATATATATATATCTTCTTTCGTCAATAGCGCGACAGTCCGTTGGCTAGAGCCTTCTACCAGATTCTGAAACACGAGATGTTGTCTTCTTTTTCCCAACAGTCATATTAGACCGGATCTACAGTGTAAAGTGCATTCCGAACCATTACAAGCATCCATGGCATCGCCCGTACTCGAACCTCGTAGTACCGAGCGCTAGTCACTTGGCCATCGGCCTCGGCCATACATGCAAAGTACGTGAAATAAATATCTTTGTAAAAATTCATAAATTAATAAGATATTATTATAACAGGCTAAGTTTTTTCGTGTAATTCTTTTCCATTTATGATGTCTTTGCTATCAATTTCTCATCGTTTTGACGCTGCTTTTATACCGGTATCTTTTGTTGTATCGGTGCTAAGTTAGTGAAGCAAGTCAATATAGCCAATGGGAAGGGCTTCTTGGTCAAAAGGATCTGTCCATAGTTGTTGGCAATATAGTAAGTAGGAGTGGTGGGGAGGAAATTAAGTAAATAATAAATACTGGTGTTGACTGAAGGACAGGAACTTGATGGCCTGACATTAAATAACGAGAACCGGCATAACATCATGGCATGGCGTGACAAAGTTTATTAAATATTAAAAAAGTTATACATTGCATCGCATAAAATGCTAGACATACAATTGACCAAAAAATCTAGAACATTAAAATAAAATACGGAATGGAAACTTTTCGAATATATATGACAATGATGATAGCCCATGACGAAAAGTTCGTGATTGGTGAAGTTGATGATGAAGTAGATTAGAAGTAATATGATGACGAGAAGTAGTTTAGAAGTAGCATGGTAATGAAGAAGTAGATTAGAAGCAGTATGATAATGAAGAAGTAGATTAGAAGTATAATGACGATGAAATAAAGCAGTAGATTTGTATTAGTGATGAAGCAGTAGATTTGTAGTAATTGATGAAGCCGTATTGTAGTAGCTTGGTGAAGTAGATTAGAAGTAGTATTTTTGAAGATAGATTAGAAGTAGTATTTTAATGAAGATGTAGATTAGAAGTAATATGATAATAAAAAAATTAGTAGATTGAAGATGTAGATTAGAAGTAGTATGATAATGAAGATGTAGATTAGAAGTAGATGATGACGATGAAGTAAAACTGTAGATTTGTAGTAGAAATTGATGAAGCAGTAGATTTATAGTAGCTTTTGATGAAGTAGATTAGAAGTAGCGTGATGATGATGAAGTAGATAAGAAGTAATATGGCGATGATGAAGTAGATTAGAGGAAATAGTGTGATGTTGAAATAATACAGTAGTTAAGTAATAGTACAATGGACATGTAATGCATTGGGTATGAGGTTGATGACACTTCATCATGAGGTGTGTTCCTTTTTAATTTTTCTACTTTTCATTCACAGACGATCAATGTGACTCTGGAAATTTGCTCAAATCAGTCGGGTATCAGTGTGTTAACCTTTCCAGTCTCTTTCTTTCTGATTTTTTTTCAAGCTCATTTTCAGACATTCTGGGAAGCTTCCAACTTAGTAAAACAATCCAATGAACGAAGTCAAAAAATATTTTTTTTCCCCGTTGAAGAAGAAGAATCGCCAGAAACTCATGGTCCCCGATTCTGTAAAAAGTAAGCTTTCTCTTCCGGGTTGTCTCTTCTTCAAAAAGGAGGAAGATAGATAATTTTATAAACTGGAAAATCTATTAAATCAATAAATTAATGTGAGTACCTTTTTTAAATTTAGAATATTGAAATAATCCTGATGAATATTCTTTTCCTCTAAGATAAATAATTGTATAAAATAAACGGTCAATTTAAATATTTAAAGAAAAACAAACATCCACTGTACATTAGGCCAAAACAAACATTTGTCCACTGTACAAATACCCTGAAATTCCACATATTCAGCATCACCTATCCACCCTCCCCCAAATAAAATTTGTTCGAGATTCTATCCCAAGATATTAAGATGTAAATGTGAGAGTTAGATAATTTTCGCGACTCTTTTTGTGTGTATACGGACTGTGATCTTCACAAGATCTGTGCACAGTTAAAGTCTAGTAGAATGTAAAATGTGTACGTTTGAAGTGGAAAAAGAAATAAAAGATTTTTTTTTTTTTAACTTTTTTTTTTTAATTTTTGTTACATTTTGTTCAAGATTCCATCCCAAGATATTCAGATGTATGTGTGAGAGTTAGATAATTTTCGCAATTCTTTCCTGTGTATACGGACTGTCTTCATAAGATCTGTGCATCTCTGGTCTTGCAGAATTTAAAATGTGTACAATGAAAATGAAACAAAATGAAAAAAAAAAAAAAAAAAAATAAATAAAAAAAAAAAAAAAAAAAAATTTAAAATTGTTACATTTTACTGAAGATTTGTAAAATTTGGCAAACATTTGGCAAGTGCACATGCTTCTATAAAATGACTGCAGTATAAATGTATTACACTGCAGTCTTTGCAGTGTATACATAAATGTATTATAATGTATATATAATTCTTCTGTACATATACTCATTGCTAAACGGCTGGACAGATTTAGATGAAATTTTTGTGTGTGTGCTTCAATTGGTCACTGGATGGCTTAGATTCGCAATTGGATCCGGTAGGTGGCGCTGAAATCAAGTTCTTCTGTACGTATGCTTGACAAAACATGGAGAAAGTTTTTTTATGCTATCCTCTTTGTTTTAAGTACCAGATGGTGCTGCATTATATCAACCAGATCGTTCAACCAATCACTATGAAAATTGGTAATAATATGTATTCGAGTATGGAAAATATGTTCGCGCCATTCACTTTATTGTTACTTGCCACCAGATGGTGCTGCAGCAATTCATCTTATATACCGTTCAAACGATGTCCATTGAAATTAGCATGCATGTATATTGGAACATGGAGAATATATTCAAGATACGTAATTTTCTGTAATGCATGTTTTTTTTTTTTTTTTGACAGGTTAACGTATGCCGGGTTTTGCAAGTATATATATATAAATGAAATTATTAACTTAATGCAGATTTTTAAATTCTATATTAAAAATGTAATATCGATACAAAATGGAATAAATGTCATAAAGTAATTTTCTTCAATTAAATTACATATAGTAACAGCTAGGTTAAATTTCCAAATATTAAAAGTTCTTGCTCAAGCAACGTGATAAAATACATGGAAAAAAAAAAAAAATACATATAAATAAAAAAAAAAATAATGAAAAATTGATGGTGCCACATTTTTGCACCAATGCATCCGGAAACGAGACTTTAAATTCTTCCTAAGTAATTAAGGCGTAATCGGTAGCAAAAACAGGCGGCAAAAAGCGTTATATTTTCATTAATGTTCACTTAAAAAAAAAAAAGTTTCCAATTTTGGAAATGCCGCAAATTAAGGACATGAAGAAAAAAAAATGTCTGATGAGGTAGTTAACAGTACGCAAGCTTTAATTTAGTTTTCACTTATTTCCAAATATCGATTCTGTCCACAAATTAAAAAAAAACCGCAATTTTTTTTTTTTTTCGACGGCTTTATTTTTTTACTTACTTTAAATGCCGCACGATTCGATGACTTCCATCCTTTATCGATCGATTTTTCGATTTATTTTAATGTTTTCCGCAACATTACCAAATGGTTATTTTAAGCCGCAATTGCAAAATGTCAGAAGTATCCGCCATTACCATGAGTGGGTTTACGTAGACCAATCAGATAAAAGATTCCGCAAGCAAGTGCAAGATATTGCACACATGCAGTGAATCTGTTTATAAATATGACTTTCAGAGAATGATAGATGTCAATAACAAACAGCACTTTACCCACATTAACATTTTAAAATATAAAAAAAATTTGCCAACTTTTTTTTTGTTAAATTGTTAAGGGCATTTTTAATTATTACGAAATCTATTAAATTTATTATTTAACTAAGGATAACCTTTCAATTGTTCAGTATATAGTTTCAATATTTCTATTATTCAATATGTAGTTTCAATGCTTCAGCTGTTCAATATGTAGTATCAATATTTCAGTTGTCCAATATGTAGTTTCAATATTTCAGAAGTTCAATATATAGTTTCAAAATATTTCAGTTGTTCAATGTATAGTTTCAATATTTCAGTTGTTCCACATGTAGTTTCAATATTTCAATATTAGACCAGGATCTACTGTTTAAAGTGGATCCTGAACCATTAGAGACAAGACATCCATGGCACCGAACGCCAGAGTAGTTTATGTTAAGATAATTATTTAAAGGACAACAGAGAAATAATAATTAATAGTAATACATAGTTGCCATTATAGTTTAACAAATATATAGCTGTCATGGAAAATATATAATTGTCACTGTAACTGTATCCTAATTATAAAAAGTACTGCCATAGCCATATTACATTGCGTGAACAAAAACTAATTGCTAATACGTCTATTTTAAATTGTGACAATATAGTACATCAACTTAAATACAATATCACAACTAAATTCTAAATCAATCGTCATATGGAAAATGTAAGATGACCTAATTCAAGTAGGGAAGTATAGGATCAATCAAAATTGACATTATTAATAACTTATGTTATTTTTAATTTGTTAATTATAAATACTTACCATACTTAACCTTAACTGCAATAATAACGGTAATTAATAATAAATTTGTAATACATAGTTGTCATTGTAACTATCCTAAAAAGTATTACCTTAACTACCATTATAATATATTTTTTATAACCATATTATACCGCGTGAACAAAAGTAATTGTTAACACCTCTATTTTTAATTGTGTGTTGTATTAAGTACATCAACTTAAATACAATATCACGACTAAATTCTAAATCAATGGTCATATGGAAAATGTAAGATGGCCTGTTTCAAATAGGGTAGTGTAGAATCAATCAAAATTGACTAAATAACTAATAATTTATGTTAACCTTAATCTGTTAATTATAAATACTTACCATACGTATCATATAAACTTATTATACTTAACCTTACCTATGGTAACAACGGTGATTAATAATAATTTTGTAATACATAGTTGTTACTGTAATTGTATCCTAATTATAAAAAGTACTGCATTAACTATCATCGTAATATATTTTTCGTAACCATATTACACTGAGTGAACAAAAACTAATTGCTAACATGTCTATTTTTAATTGTGACAGTAAATACAATATCACATCACTTAATCACTTAAATACAATATCATGACTAAATTCTAAATCAGTGGTCCTACAAAGAATGTAAGGTGACTTATTTCAAGTAGGGAAGTATAGTATTCATCAAAATTGACCAAATAATTAATAACTTATGTTATTTTTAAATTGTTAATTATAAATACTTATCATATAAATCTTATGATGATCTATATAAACTTCATATAAACTCCTTACTTATGATAATAGTTGACGTTAAATTTTGAATTTTTTTTTTTTTTTTTTTTAAATAAAATATCAACCCACCATTTTGATTTGAAATCGGCAATAAAAATTTTATTATACAAATTTTTTTTAAGAATGTATATTAACTATAAATATTAACGATACAACAGTTAAATGTAGGTGTACAATAAAGACGTAGAGGGTATCTGGAAGAAGTATAAATAATGATAAAATGTGAAACATACTTGAGTGTACTTTTAATATTCTATTCCTGTTTTAGGTTATTTATAGATTTTAGATTTATTCCTGATTAAATTTTAACGTCTCTTCAAATGTGTTTATATCAGAGTGATATTTGAGCGAGATAGTTGATGTTCAACGCCATAAGAGAGAAAAAAAACAGTTTTAGATATATCCATTACCTTGCTATAATCTAACATTTTGAATCAAAAGACGAGTGAAAAAGATAACATTGCTTTTTCAATACTCTTTGATAAATATTTGTACAATAATTCGAACGAACTACTTGAATTTTAAATCAAATTTCGTAACATTGCGTTAAATCAAGAACAGAATTTGTACAATAATTCACGAAGGAACTACTTTAATTCTAAATCAAATTTCATAACATAACTTTTACACTAATTTATGAGTATAATTTGTACAGTATTCTCGAACATAATTTGTACAGTAATTCTCGAACATAATTTTCAATAATTCAGAACATAAATTTGTACAATAATTCACAAAGGAACTACTTGAATTCTAAATCAAATTTCATAACATAACTTTTATAACAATTTATGAACATAATTTGTACAATATTTCCCGAACGAACTACTTGAATTCTAAATCAAATTTCGTAATGTTGCGTTATAAACTATAACTCAGAAACATAATTTGTACAATAATTCACGAAGGTAATTTGTACAATAATTCACGAACGAACTACTTGAATTCTAAATCAAATTTCGTAACATTGCATTATGAACAGTAATTCACGGTCACAATTTGTACAATAAATCACGATTATAAATTGTACAATAATTCACGATCTTAATTTGTACAATAACTCAAGAACATAATTTTACAATGATTCACTGGCGAACTATGAATTCTAAATAAAATTTCGTGACATTGCGTTATGAACAATAATTCACGAACAAACTACTTGAATTCTAAATAAAATTTCGTAACGCAATGTCACGAAATCACTAATAAAAATAATTAATGAACATCATACAGTTAAATTATTTTAACAAGTTCCAAAAGCGCAAGTATCCGCCCTCTAAAACGTTCTTAACTAACACAATTAGATGTTGATCAGGTCAGGAAATAGGAAGTGGGCGCTTAGGGGTTCCGCCCCTTTCGCCTTGGTAGATCCCAACAAGAAAAAGAAAAGAAAAAAGAAGCAGCAAGAACAAAAAAATGCGGCGATACTTAACAACGAAACCACTGCATTATCGTTAACCTATGACATGTCCGCAAAGAAAAAAAAATGGATGTGGGAAAAGCATATCAGCGCTAGACGTCACTTGAAGCTACGACCCAGGATGGAAAAAATTGACCTCACTTAAAGACATTCTCCACCGATGCTGCAGTGCCTTTCTTTGGGGCGAAAGTGAAGACTAAATGGTGCACTTCGCACTACAGTAGGTGCTGGCAACAAATAAAAAACAGATTACGTACAAGAAAAAAAAAAAAAAAAAAAAAAAATTATTTTTTCCCACAAGATACTTAAACGAAAATATTTTTTCCTTTTTTTTTCCACTTTCTTTCTTAAGCAACTTATGCATGAGAAACAATTATGTCGACAATGTAATTAACAGATCAGAAGATTTCTGAAAAATCAAATTCTTACGTATATACTTAGAACATCTTATCATTAATTAATTATTAATGGTCATATATTATTATTTATTTATCTACAATTCGTTTTTAGCTATCGTATATTCCTTTTTTTTAAATTCATGTCCATTATATTATTTTTAGATTAAAATATATCTGCTAAGGGCATGATGACCGAGTGTCTAATGCCCTGAGCTCGGTACCACAAACCTCAGGCTCGAGTCCAGACGGTGCCATGAATGCTTATAGTGGTTTGGAATCTACTTTAAGCTGTAGGTCCCGTTCTCATATGACCATAGAGTATCACGGAGTCCAGTCAGACTTCTCAAACACATTATCTCATCATTCATAATTTTAATCTCATCATTCCCAAACTGTATAAGGGCCACTCAGCTCTAGGCACAGTAATGTGGAGTGGTGTAGTAGCAGTGTGACTGCAGAGCATGGTGAGTAGGGCTGGCAGCCTTACCCCGTAAAAAGAAACACAAAAAAAAAAATCTCCTGTTTCGAAATATGCAAGTAGGCAGAAACTTTTGGCCTACCTTGGGGTTGTCACGCCATTGAAAAGAAGATATTTATTATATCCTCTTTTAATTCCCCATTAGTAGTATGTTAGGAAAACACGAAACCCCTCGATGAAGTAAAAATACCTTTTGTTGAACAAGAAACAAAACTTATACAGATCAATCCCTAATTAATATCTTATTAATCCCTCATGATCATTGGGAAAATTGTATTATTTAAATACAATTCAATACAATATTCAGGAGTCTTTTCGAACTTGTTCTCCTTCTACACTTCAGCTGGGAAATATCGAACATTTTTTGATGGAGAAGTGGAGGCTATCCGAATTGCTTTGAAGTATTTACTAATTTTTTGAGGATAGATTCAATAGAGTGGTTATTTTGTCTGATTCACAAGTCGCAATTCAGGTTATTAGTTCCACCAAGCCACCTTCATCAGAGGAAATCTCTCAGTGTCAAAATCATTTGCGGGAACTGACTTTAAAAATGAAACGGGTGGTACTTCAGCGGATACCTGGCCACTGTGGTATTTTTGGGAACGAACAAGCAGATTGTCTAGCAAAAAGAGGCTCAAAACTACTTCAAATGAGATCCTCGTCACTATGACTCCCTTCTATAAAACTTTATATCAAACAAATAACGATTAAAAACCGCAAGTTACAAATTTAAGATGGGATTAAGTCAAAGCGTTGGAGAGCTGAAGATCTTTTAGCAATACCCAGCAATCCGCGACGGCATGCTGTCACCCAGTTCCGACTTCTGACTGGCCATGACTGTCTAGCAGAACATCTCCATCGCATTAAAATCTTTTCGAATCCTGGCTGCCCCCTATGTGGTTCAACAAACCCAATGAACAGAGACCACCTCCAACGATGTGCGGTACTTGACGGCGACTCGGAGACAGCGCTTTACTGGCGTGCGAGAGAACGCTTAAGGCAATGACTTCGGTCATTGCATCTTTTGGACGTTTATTCTTTTGTATTTTTTTCCCCTTGTTATTTTTGTTATTATTACTATTTTTATTCTTCTTGTACTTGCCTTGCCATTGGAAAAAAATAAAAAAATACAATTAAATGATGAGATTAAAATTAAATACAATTATAATCGTATCATTTGTCCTGCCAGTAGGCAGACGGCCTTGGCTCACCATGGGGCTGTGAAGATTGGTTTGGTTTGTCACTCTACGGTCCTTTTGTGCACACTACAGGCTAATTAGATTGGGGCTGCACCGACAAACTCTATTACACAATTAGCATTATCCAGGGGCACGTGTAGTTAAGTTATGCTACTTAAGTTAAGTTACGCTACTTAAGTTATGCTGCTTAAGTTATGCTAAGTTAAGTTATGCTGCTTAAGTTATGTTACGGACACATAACACTACAGCGGCTGTACGATTATAACAGACCGGGACCTGCGGTTTAAAGTGGATTCAAACCATACAAGCAACCAACCAACCAAAGAACCAAGCGTAACGAGCGCCAGAGCGCTAGCCACTCAGGCCCCTACTTTAAAAAGGTGAAGCTGTAAGTAGCAATCGAATCGGGGACATCTCTTTGCTTATTTAAATTTAGCATTGATCCATGCCTTTGTTTGAACTTAGTATAGTTATACAAGGGCTTAATGGCTGAGTGACCTGTACAGGTTTCTGACAAGCTATCCCGTAAAAAGAATCATCTACCGTCTAGAAATCTGCCAGTAGGCAGACGGTCTTTGCCCACCATGAGGCTGCTGCGCCACTGATGATGATGATGATGCTAGTTATACAATTTGATAGATTTGGTCTATTATTAAATTAACAAAAGAGTAGCACAGTAACAGACAAATATTCTCTATATACAAGGGAAAAAAAATTGCTTCGTTTTTAATCATCGTATTTCATTCATGCCCATATTTTATTTTCAATTATTAATAACATAATCACAAACAATCAATAACAATTCTAATTTGTCAATACAATAATCAAATCAGTCTAATTTGTCAATACACTAATCAAACTTCGCCTTTTGCTCTGCTTCAAAAAAAAAAAAATAAGTAAATAAATAATAAATAGAATGGAAGGAAGAGAAGAAAAAAAAAAAAAAAAGGAGATTGGGAAAAACAATCATGCAACAAATAAAATGAAACATAAAAAGGCAAAAAAAAAAAACCTCCGCCCATTTAGAAGTAAACTGACCGCGGATTTATGTACCACTTTACGACACGATAAAGGTTACTACTCTATATGGTTTAGAGGAAAAAAAAAGAAAAACATCTTTTAATATTGATTCTGTAATGTTATGCATGAATTGTTTATGATAGAAGACAATAAAGTTTATTTGGTTACCATGGTGACCACACATCGGACATGCATGGCGTGACATCCAGATATTGCAGTGTGACAATGAAAGATCGACTGAATGCATAGTGGGTTAATAGGTTTCAAGATTTGAAGAGATGTCACCTTTGGTTGTTCTTTTAACTTCAAAAACAAGAAAAGATGTCAAAATGTTACTATTTAAAACCTGTTCATGCACTTATACATTATGAAAATATCACATATATAATACATATCATAAATATCATATATACAATATTTTTATAGCATATAAATACCTCGATAAATATATATATAATAGTAATATGTATGAATGTTTTACATTTGTTTTTCATTACTATTTAAAGTGGGTGTTTTCATAAAAATAACCTTTGATCTTTCTTTTAATCTTAAAATAACCATAGATGAACCCTTTTCTATTACAATTTATTTTTTTAAAAGCAATTTTTCAAAATTTATTAAACTTATTTAAAATTTTAAAAAAGAAAAATGCTGTTAATTTACATTGATCATCATCATCATCAGTGGCGCAACAGCCCCTTAGTGGGCCAAGGCCGTTTGCCTACTGGCAGATTTCAAGACAGGAAATTTTTCTTTTACGTGGAAGGGTTGTCAACCCTACGCCCTAAAATTATATTAGACCGGGACCTACGGTTTAAAAGTGGATCCCGAACCACTTCAAGTATCCACGGCACCGCCGGGACTGAACACATTTAAAGACAGATAATTATAGATTCGTAGAAGGACTCCCTTTCTAAGCCTAAATCCCGATACTTAAGTAAGCGCAGGATGCGCAAATATATAAATGTCAACTAAAAATAGACTTTGTAGGTCAACTAATACGCAGGGTCGCCTTAAATATATTTCCTCTCTGGATGAAAGACTATAAACCAAACGTTTCTCAGCGGGTGCGCAGGTTGCGCCGTGCTTCTTCTCGGATGAGAGTCTCGACGCCGACAAACCATTTCTCTGAAAGCCACAGAAGGAGCTCTTGCCTAATTATTTATATAATTAAATAATTTATCATTTTCCAATAACTAAAATTTTTCTTTAAATTATTTAATGCCAAAACTCAAATCAAAGAATCATCAGAAAATGATTTTTTTATATTCAATTCCACAAAATAATTCATTAACACTATACATCAATAATAAATAAAATGCACTCTTTTATGTGTGTGTGTGTGTGTGTGTGTGTGTGTGTGTGTGTGTGTGTGTGTGTGTGTGTGTGTGTGTGTGTGTGTGTGTGTGTGTGTGTGTGTGTGTGTGTTTAAATAAAATGTAACGAAAACTTGTATTCATTCGTATTTGAACATCTTAATATTTACAAATTGTTCATTGCTCTATTAATATTACAAGTCACCAAAATTAAATATTTTTACACAATCATAAAATAAAAAATAAATAAATCACATCTATATTTAAATTAATTTATTATATTATTAAATAATTTATTATTATTTTTTATAATCAATTCAATAAATTAATTCATTAACACTATACATCAATACAGTAATAATAAATAAAATGTGCTATCTTTGTTTTGTTTTTGTACTAATAAAATATAACGAAATCTTTTATTCATTTATATTTGAACATCGTCACATTTATAAATTGTTCATCCTCGAAAAATTATAGCAATAAATTACAACTCACCAAAATTAAATATTTTTAGTTCAAGCATAAAATAAACAATAAAAGAATCATCAGAAAATGACTGAAAGTAATCTATAAATTTCTTTCAATCATTTTATATAATTAAATAATTTAATTTTTTTAATTCAATGTTTTTGTTAAATTATTAATTAGTTTAAATTATTAAATTAAATTATTTAACTTAATTTATTTTCTATTTTCAATAGAATTCAGAATAATCATTTTCAATAGAATCATCAGAAAATGATTGAAAGTAATCTATAAATTACTTTCAATCATTTTCCAATAACTAACATTTTTCTTTAAATTCTTTATTATTATTTTTTATATTCAATTCTACAAATTAATTCATCAATAAAATAATGATAATAAATAAAATGTTTACCCCTTTTTCGTACTTTGTAACGAATCTTTTATTCTTTCATATTTGAACATCTTAATATTTATAAATTGCTCACCGTCGAAAAATGATATAATTAATATTCAAAGTCACCCTTAAAGGTAGTCGTTGCAATCCGAATAAAGAGAAATCGATACACCTACACACGAACAAAAAAAAAAAAAAAAAAAAAAAGTGAAATATTTTCATTTTGTTAAAAGCGGAAATCGTCTGATCTTCCATTTAGATTACTACGGAAAAGGGCAGATCCTACATTTTTATCGTTTGATAATCAAGGTAGGAGATCAGAATTTAATCAAATAAGTTTGCAAAAGATTGTAATTTTTAATATTTACATCAACTTTATTACGAATTAGTAAAAAAAATTAGAGTAAAATGTAATTATTCAACATTCATTACTAGCATATTTTGAATTTAATGCATTATTAACGATTGGATTAATCTCTCTTTAAGAAAGAATTAGTAGCGAGAAAATTTATGTAATGATCATTTAGAGATAATATTTTAATGGTTAATTTTCCAGTGGAATTAAAAAAAAAAAAAAAGACTTTGAGAAAATGAAAGAGCAATATATTTAAAATTATAATAATATATTTTTATATCAAGATTCATCTTCGAAAAATATCTCAAAATTTGTACACAAAAAAAAAAAAATAATAATAATAATTACAAATAAGACAAAAATGTTTTCGTTTGAATATATTTAAAATTAAAAACATTCTCAAAAATAATATTTTTATAGGCAACATGCAAGTATTTTTGAGTAGATTTGATGATTTTTTTTTTTTTTTATTTAAGTTAGTAAAAAAAAAACATTCGAAAGTAATAATAAATTTATCATCTATAGAATACTTTTGATGAATATTCATATTTTGATAAATATTTTAAACAAAATCAAAACTATAAAAAATTATTAAGTTTTTTTGTATGAAAGTAACAAATATCAATAAAAAGTATAATAATTTGTTGTCGTTTTGATTTTTTTCTTGTATTCTGTTTAAAATATTTATCAAATTATGAATATTCATCAACAGTATTATACCTACTATCAAATTAGCAGTACTATATCTTTTCAGATCTATTAACAAAACTTAATTAATAGATCTAAGTAAGTATAGTAAAATATAGTAGAAATCTGCTACTTTACATTTTCTCACTTTTCTGGTACAAAAATGTGATTAAATTTAATTAATAACAAATTTTAAAATAAGAATGTAGGAATAGTTAAACAAATTTGACTTTTTCTAATCATGAAATTTTGACTTTCTAATATTAATTTTGAAGTTCGCCCATAGCATCTAGTAGGCAAGTCAAATTCGACTTCTGCTGGAAATTAATTTGGAATTAGTGCTTTGAATGAAAAAGAGTAGATTTGTTTATGGCTGTGACGAAGAGTCTCGCAATGATACGAATTGCTTGATAGGATTTTTCATGATTTTATCTAGTACGACACTGGCAGATCTGAAGTTCATTTTAAGAGTCTAAATACTAGATATTGAAGATAAGATGGTGATATTGTTTGACAATATTAATGTAAAGTTATCAGTTTAATATAAAGAGAAATAGTTTATTAATAATAAATTATATTAATAACTTAGTATAAATATAATTCGCACAACAAAAGATTTTTTTTGAAGAATAAAATGGATATTGATGTAAGATTGTTAATAAAACATAAAATTAAAAATATTGGTGTTCGTCTACGCAATTTTTGCAGATGAGTTATTTCTTTCACAGTATCAAATCCGATGTGAAAAAAATTTGGTGTACAAAATAAACCAAAATTCATAGTATACAAAATAGTCCAAAAAATTCAATCATTTACTATTATAATATTTAAAAAATCGTAAAATTTTTATACAATATCGGAAACTACAATGCTTGCTACAAATTGCATAATCTTATAGAAATTTATATATTATAAATACTAAACTAAAACATTGCGTGTATTTAAAAAAAAAACATTTCAATTATAATAAATCAAACAAACAATGTTAACTATAAAATAATAAAATCAACAATATTATTACTATTGTAAGAAAAAAAAAAGAAGAAATAGAAAAGTATTTTTGAAATTCTTGTAGGCTAAAAACAATCATTAATTTATTCCATTTTGTTACATGAATAATAATCAAATATTTTTTACCTAATTGAAATACAATTACAAAAAAATTTTTTATAAATAATCTAATTATATAATACAATTTAATTAATAAAAAAATCAGAATTTCAATTAATTTAGTCAGGAAAACCTTCTTCCTGGTCAATAATTTCATGTAAATGCAAATGAAATTTATTTTATCATTTGACTTAAGAAGCAAGCTTATACAACATACAAAATGATATGCCATTTAATAAAGCAATCTCTAATAATAATAATTTAATATTCCCAAACTCAACCACGACAATCCTCGTTCACGCATAATTAATTTAAATTGAAACAAACGATTTAAGAAAACATTTTTCGAAGAACGAAAATTACCAGAAAATGGAAAAAAGTAAAAAAAAATAATAATAATCCAGCAAGAGCAGATCACTAATCACTTCCCTTTCCACCAAAAAGCATTCCGATGATTCTATTCCTTTTAAAAATGAAAGGAATGCGAACCCGGGAGTTGCCAAAGACCATTAGGCAAATTTCCTCTGGGAATCTCTTAGTGCAGCCTCTTCCTGAAACCTCCGTTCCCTCTTGTCTGCTGAATAATTAATTAAACATGAAGAATTTTGTTGCGGGTGATGATTCTAGTAGAATTGAGCTTTCCCCATCCCTTGGCATATTAGTTTAATGTCACGAACTTTCATACCGAAAGCAGAGCCGGTTTAAATCCATTTCAACTGTTGAGGTATCTTATTTTTAGTCCAACTTAACGCCGCGTGGAAGTAATTTCTAAAATGGAGAAAACTTTTTACTTGGCTTTTAAAAGTAGAGGAAATGCTTCGATTGTTTTCTTGGAAGTATTGTTTTTTTTTTTTTTTATCGTTTTCTTCTAAATATTTCTTCTGAGATAGAATAATTTAATGTGTCTTAAGAATATATAGGAATCCATATACATTACATGTGTATAAACAATAATCCGCGTATCAAAGAAATCACTATTATTTATATATCTATGAATGACAACGTATATATTAAATTAATAAAATATAATCAGATGAAATGCCTTATTGGAGGAAACTTTTCACTTGGCTTTTAAAGAAGAGGGATTGCTTCGATTGTTTTCTTGGAAATTTTATTTTTAATTGTTTTTCTTCAAAATATTTCTTCTGAGAAAGAATGGATTTAATGTATTTTAAGAATGTATAGGAATTCATATGCATTATATGCGTACTTTAATAAAGAAATGTAAAAATTAGAATTTTGGTAGAAAACATTCTTCCTCGTCAATAATTTCATGTAAGTGCATTTGAAATGTTTTTTATCATTTGGCTTAAGTAGCAATCATATCATCATCATCACCATTAGTGGCGCAACAGTCCCACAGTGGGCCAAGGCGCCTATTGGCAGATTTCGAAACATGAGATTTTTTTTTCTTTTCACGGGGGTAGACTTGTCAGTCCTATGCCCTACACTCTACAATTATATTGAACCACGGTTTAAAGTGAATTCGAACCACTACAAACATCCATGGCACTCAGCGTCAGAGCGCTAGTCACTCGGCCATCAGACCAAAGCAAACTTTTACATCGTATAAAATTATATTGCATTTAATAAAGAAAAGTAAAAATCAAAATTTTGGTAGAAAAACATTCTTCGTCGTCAACAATTTCATGTAAAATGTATTTGGAAGGTTTTTCATATTTGGCTTAAGTAGCAAGCGTATACATCATACAAAATGATATGCCATTTAATAAAGCGATGTCTAATAATAATAATTTTATATTCCCAAGTCACCAATTGTATTCTGTTCAACCACGACAGTCCCAGTTCACGCATAATTCATTTAAATTGAAAGAAACGATTTAAGAACACATTTTTTCGGAGAACGAAAATTACCCAGAAAATAAAGTAAAAAAATAAACCAGCAAGAGCAGATCACTAATCGCTTCCCTTTCCATCAAAAGCATTCCAATGATTCTTTTCCTTTTAAAAATGAAAGGAATGCGAACCCGGGAGTTGCCAAAGACCATTAGGCAAATTTCCTCTGGGATTCTCTTGATGCAGCCTCTTCCTGAAGTCTCTCTTTCCCCCTTGTCTGCTGAATAATTAATTAAACATGAAGAATTTTGTTGCGGGTGATGATTCTAGTGGAATTGAGCTTTCCCCCATCCTTGGCATATTAGTTTAATGTCACGAACTTTCGTACCTAAAGGAGAGTCGGTTTAAATCCATTTCAACTGTTGAAGTATCTTATTTTAGTCCAACTTAACGCCGCCAGGAAGAAAT
This sequence comes from Caerostris extrusa, assembly GCA_021605095.1. Lineage (NCBI taxonomy): Eukaryota > Metazoa > Arthropoda > Arachnida > Araneae > Araneidae > Caerostris > Caerostris extrusa. Next base: position 32,477 of record BPLR01002819.1, read on the forward strand.
TTATAAAAATGGGGAAAACTTTTCACTCAGCTTTTAAAAGTAGAGGACATGATTTGATTGGATTTTCTTGGATGTGTTATTTTTTTATTGTGTTCTTTGAAATATTTCTTCTGAAAAAGAACTGGTTTAATGTGTCTTAAAAATGTATAGGAATTCATATACATTATATGTGTACTTCAATAAAGAAATGTAAAAATATATATTGGTATAAAAACATTCTTCCTCGTCAATAATCTCATACAAATGCATATGAAATGTATTTACACTTGACTTAAGTAGCAAGTTCATATACCAAATAAAATGATATTGCATTTAATAAAGCATTAAAATCAGAGTTTTGGTAGGAAAACATTCTTCGTAAACAATTTTATATAAATGCATAAAAATTGTATTTTATCATTTGACGTAAGTAACAAGCTTATCATCATCATCATCATCATTAGTGGTGCAACAGTCCCACTGTGGATCAGGTCCGTCTGCCTACTGGCAAATTCCGAAACAGAAGATGTTTTTTTTTTTTCTTTTTTATGGGGTAGACTTGTCAGTGCTACGCACAATGCTCTACATTCCTATTGGACAGGGCATACGGTTTAAAGTGGATTCCTAATCACTACAAACCTCCATGGAATCGAGCATCAGAGCGATAATCACTCGGCCATCAGACCCCAGCAAGCTTATACACCATATAAAATGATATTGCCTTCAATCATGAAATACGAAAACAGCAAACTATTTAGATTTATCTAAAATATATTTTATCATTTGACTTAAGTAGCAAGATTACACATCATATAAAATGATATTGCATTTAATAAAGAAATGTAAACTCAGGATTTTGGTAAAAAATATTCTTCCTCGTCACTAATTTTCTACGAATGCATATGAATTTTTTTTTTTATCATTTGACTTATACCTCATACAAAATATCTTATAACAACAATTTCATATTCCCAAACTATCAACTTATAATTATATCGCTCTGTAGTATTCTGTCCCACCACGACTGTCCTAGTTCACGCATAATTAATTTAAATCGAAACAAACGATTTGAGAAAACATTTTTCGAAGAACGAAAATTACCCAGAAAAGAGAGTAAAAAAATAAACCAGCAAGAGCAGATCACTAATCGTTTCCCTTTCCACCAAAAAGCATTCCAATGATTCTATTCCTTTTAAAAAATGAAAGGAATGCGAACCAGGAGTTGCCAAAGACCATTAGGCAAATTTCCTCTGGGATTCTCTTGATGCAGCCTCTTCCTGAAGCCTCCTTTCCCCCTTGTCTGCTGAATAATTAATTAAACATGAAGAATTTTGTTGCGGGTGATGATTCTAGTAGAATTGAGCTTTCCCCCATCCTTGGCATATTAGTTTAATGTCACGAACTTTCATACCGAAAGCAGAGCCGGTTTTAAATCCATTTCAACTGTTGAGTATCTTATTTTAGCCCAACTTAACGCTGCCACGAAGAAATTTCTAAATGGATAAAACTTTTCACTTGGCTTTTAAAAGTAGAGGAAATGATTCGATTGTTTTCTTAGGAAGTTTTTTTTTTAAATTGTCTTCTTCAAAATATTTCTTTTGATAAAGAAAGGATTTAATGTGTCTTAAGAATGTATAGGAATTCATGTACATTATATGTGTATAAACAACAATCCACGTATAAAAGAAATCACTATTATTTATATATTGATGAATGGTAACACACATTTTAAAATGAATGAAAATATGATGAGATGAAATTGACATGATTATAGTAATGCCCGTATTAAATTAATATGCATGGCACAAATGCTGCCAGACATGTTCTGTTACTTTTTTTTTTTCCATCAAGCCGCTGCATGTAACCATCGAAGGAGTCTTCTTGTTGTATAATCATCAGTGACAATAAAACCCAGTTCACTAAATCTGTACTTCAACAAATTTGTTTTACCCTGAACATTAATCGAAATTTAATACTAGTTTATTCTTCACAAGCAAATTCCGTGAAATCCAAAAACAGCTATCTCAAACCCCGTATAGCAATTCCTCTAGGAGATGAACATGATAATTGGCATTCAGAACTCCTGTTATTCATTTTGCCATAAATCGGCAGTCTATATTACCACAAGTCATACACCTGCCTTCCTACAGTTTGAAAGAGAATTGCAGATTGTGGGCGAAGTCGTTCAAGATTTCGAGGTTTTGATGGAAAACGACAACAATACGAATCTAAAAAGATTCGCAAACGACATAAGAGAAGGAATTGAACTTAAGCGTGATCAAAAGAGGCAGCAATTTAACAAGAAATAGCGACAAATATTTTACACTACAGGTGACAAAGTTTGATCGCTTTACATCCCATCAATAAGTCAAAAAAAAAAAAAAAAAACCTTCAAAATTCATGCCAAAGCGAGGTGTCCCATACTTGATCTGCACCCAAAAATCGCTCACATTCTTATGTCATTGAGGCTTGACAAACTATCAGACCCAGTAACCACTTATCACACTTCTATACTGCCAATCTTCAGAGTCCGGGCGAAACTTTACCAATTCTCTCTCAGAGAGGCTGTCCACAAAAACGTTCCGTGGGGTCACACACAGTTCAAGAACTTCAGTTTGCTTGGAAAAGTTCTTCAAAGGACAAGTCCTCTTTTCCAGACATTTAAAAGCCAAAAGCTAACACTGCTACTACAGGAGATGTAATGCCTTTCATTTCTGGCTCTTTCTGCGAGCAGCCTGCATAGAGAGTTAGTCAATTGGCTAACTCTATGGTCTTTGGTGATTCAGGTTTGAATAGGGGTGGCATGGGTGTTTGATAGGATTCAGAATTCATGTTGAACTGTAGGTCCAGGTCTAATTAGCCTAGACTGTGCAAAAAAAAAAAAAAAAAAAAAAATGACCGTAGAGCGACAAATCAAACCAAACCTTGCTGGGACATCGATGAAGTCAGTGGTGGAGATTATACTACTACTACTAACACACCACACCACATCACTGTACCTAGAGCTGAGTTGCCCCTTTACAGTTTGGGAATGATGTGGGTGAGAAGAAGTCTGATTGGGTTCTGTGACGCTCTACGGTCATATGAGACCGGGACCTACATATTAAATTGGATTCCGAACTACTACAACATCCATAGCACCGCCGGGACTCGAACCCGAATCCTGTGTTACCGAGACCCAGAGCGCTAGCCACTGGCCATCAGGACCCAGGCGGGAGATTCTAACAGCTACTTTCGTATACACTGCAGAGCATCAGCACCCTCTTTATACTAATTGAACTTTTCTCAGTAGTGGCCAAGAACTATCCTACATGGTTGAATGTCATACCTTTCTTTTATTTTGTTATTAACTTTTGATGTCTGTCCGTAATGTAGTTAAAAATTCAAATAATTATTACATAACTATCATAATTAAACATATTTCCCCTTTTACAGTTTTGCACATTTTTATTACACTGTATATAATTCAGATACAATTCAATTAACTAAAACAGAGAAATCATTTAAAATTTATGATAATAGAACATTAAATCGTATAATGCATTTTACAAGCTTAAAATTGTTAAATGGATGCAATTTTCATCAAATTACAAAAAAAGGCCGTTAAAATTGGCAATTATAAGTAAAGCGTTCACAGCAGAAACATATTAATAAGAATTTATCTATTAAAATATTTGTGTGTAGCATTTGGTAACAGTTGCTTCCATAAAAATTTTTAAAAAATACAACGAAATCTGTATGGAAAGTGATCTTAGAAAAGAAAATATACAAAAACTGAGTGAAATTACAAATATTTTAGACATATCATATTACTAAAATAAGATCCAAATTCACTTCAATTTAGAATAAATGTTCGTATTTCCCTCTCAGCCTTTTGAACTGTGATTTCTAATCGATTTTTGTGAAGAAAAACTTTTTATTCTGTAGAAAGATTGATTGTAAATTATTTTTTCTGTTGAATACTATCAGGAGAGAACAACCATAATAAAGAAAAATTAATGGGATGTCAAAATCATATGATAGGAGATCGTTATCGAGAAACATTATTTCGTTAAGTGGTAAACGATAAAAAAAAAGAAACGTTGGAATACAATACCAGTATGAAACTGGTAACATTTAAAATAAAAGCATTTAATATTCAATAAAAAAAAAAAAAATTAGAGAAGTTTTATGCATAGTAATAAAAAAATGTTATAAAGGATCCTCCATACTTTTTTATCAAAAAACTTTATGAAAAAAAAATTATTATTAGGAAAAAAGGAAGCTTTATAATTTAGTTAAAATATTAAATTGATAATAATCTAAATTTCATTTATTTAATAATGTTTTAATTCAAAGCAAAGCCATTTATTTCCTCTTATCTCATTTTTATGCTGTTGTTGTTACTTATCCTACTTGGTAGATATCTAATCTAGACCAAGCCCACGAACCCGTATGGACTCATGGTGGAAGGGGAAGGAAGCAGCCTGTTGTGAAGGAGCACCCGTAAGTAGAAGTCTGACTTGGCTGCGTGATGCTCACAGGTCATATGAGACCGGGACCAACGGCTTAAAGTGGATTCCGAACCGCTACAAGCATCCATAGCCTCGCCGGGATTTGAACCCGAAACCTGTGGGAACGAGCGCCAGAGCGCTAGCCACTCAACCATTCAGACCCCCTTCAATTTGATGTAGAATAATATGTCCTCTAAGTTGACTAGTAACAAATTAAAATCAAATTAAAGAAAGCAACTGACCTTGGATAAGCAAATTAAAGAGACAGAAACCTACTGACTCTTCCAATATCTCGACTCTTCTTCAGGTCCAAGAAGAGCCCTACATGGAGCAGATAGTCCTTGTCCATTACTTCTCCAGAGTCACAAAGTGGGCAAATAGAATCGGTTGAAATGTCTATGTGGTGCAGATGGCCAGCAAGGCAATCGTGTCCCGTAGATAAGGCAAAGGCGCCACTGCTTTTGTATGTTTATCGGGATAAGAGAAGTACTTCCCCCTCCCTCCATTTTTAGGTTGTATAAGTCTGAAGACGTCCTGCAAGACATTAGATGTTAATATATGTTTTAAAAACAGTTTAATCCACCTTATAAGGAATGGCTGTATTAGATATTGTAGTAAAAGCCGGGCACCTCTTTTTGCAAGGAAGTCCAAGCCGTTCTTTATTGCCGTAAAGATCATAGTGGCCAGGCATCCACTGAATAATGATTTATTTCCCCCTTTAAAATAAAAGTTCTCAAACAATTCTGATATTGGAAGATCTCAAGTGTCAATGGAGAGAGGCGCTCCAACAGAGCTTAATTGGGACCTGAATGCAGAGTGTCTAGCTCTCAGTGCCACAGATTTCGGGTTCAAGTCCCGTTATGATGTTGTAATGATTCGAATCCACTTGCCGTAAATTCCGGTCTCATATGACTGTAGAGCGTCATGAAGCCAAATCACACGGGTGTTACCTACGAGTGCTCCATCACAACAGAAGCTGCCCTTTTCTCCGTCCATGAGTGGACTACCATGGGGGATGTCCTGTCCCTCGCAGGACACTGAGGGTTCAGTCACAACAAACAACGATGGATGGTGAATTGTACCAGTTTTGATAAACAACGATCATTTATTTAGAAATATTTTATTAATGTATGGCCCCCTGGAAGATATTCCTTTTCTTTTCACATTCTAAAAACATTTTAATAATTACGTAACAATTTTATAATAAAATAATTATCTATCTAATAATATTTTATGCATCATTAACATATTAGAATATTCTAAGAAATATGTTAAATGTCAACGATTAATAAATTTTTAGATGTTTTTATTTTTTAGAAGAGCACAAATAAAGATATATAAAATTTTATACAGATTTATTTACATTTTCTAACGGAGAACTGATAATGTATGAAATTTTTAAATGCTTGCATTCTTTTTGATATGGTAAAAAACATCATGATCTACAATGTTTTCATTAGCTGAATAAACAATGCTTTAAAAGAATCACAGAGAAGACTAAATAAATAAAGTTTATTTTTACTATGCGTGGATTTTTCTTTTTATTTATGCTTTCTCAGATAAGAAGTTAAAACATGAAAAATAATACACAATAATACATGAAAAATATTTTTCAAAAATCTAGGAGAATATGTAAGAAAATTATATTTGAAGCATATAAACTCCTCAACAACAAATGAAAAGATATGCTGAAGCCAATGGAACAAAAATTAAAACAGATAGTAATGTATTAATAATACAAACTATATTATTTTTAAACTAAAAATTAATTAAATAAAGTCAGCTTTCTGCACAAGTAAATATATAAACTAGCATATATAAAAGTGATAAATTACTATATACCAAATATACATAAAAACAAGTAATGGTAAAAAATTTAACTAATTGTGCGGTTTTAAATCAATTCTCCTTTTTTTTCACTTCTATTGCAGAAAAGTCCTCTTTAAAAATAAAAGTTGGAAATTTTCTATATCTGGCGTCATCTATGGGTAGATATATGCAACTTAAAATCTAAAAAAACTAAAAATTAACAATTAAATTTGATTGCAGAATTAATATTCGAAAGAACTGTATTAACATCCAGTGAAACAGTCCATTGGAAGTTCTAAAAATGTATTTGAACCTGAGTGGATGAATCAAAAGTACTAAGAACGATTGAAAGTTTGAATGTGAGATATATGTAGTAAGAGTGAGCCAATAGATGAATAGAAATAATCGGCTCATGTGTACTTTAGGTTACACTCATGTTGCAGTGGGCAACAGAAGTGAAATGTGGCGCTTAATTAATTCAAGCAAAATCTCTTGAAAAATTACTTTAATGCCTCATAGCTAGCGGACATTTTTGCACTGTTTTTTTTTTTTTTGTCTGATAGGTTTTGAGAGTGTATCCCAAAATTCAAGCCAGAATTAATGTTTTAATGTAAAAGGTACAAGAGGATTTATTTTTAGAAAAACATTTGGTATGCCACAGTCACCTATCATTCCAATATAGATATTTAGGGAATTGAAAATCTAACAACCTTAGGACACACAATAGTAGATGCATAAATTTCGAAATTTTCGTACATAATTATATATATAAAACTTCGTAGTTATAAGGATAAACAAAGCTGTTGCTGCCGTTACTACCTGGTTCTGTGGAAAAACCACACCAGGTCCAGGAAGCTGACCCCGCGTAGGTAGTGACTGGTCCATGATGTGCGCGTAATACGCAGCTTCAGTTTAGCAAGCACGGCCTGACTGGATTGATGGCCAGCGCTCGGACGCCGGGCACCAGCTAGGTCGGTTCGAGTCTGGCGGTGCCATGGATGTTTGTAGCGGTTCGAATCCACTTTAAACCGTGCCCCCAGCTTCAAATAGGATCGTAGAGCGTTGTGGGGCATTGGTTACCGCGTCAGCTATCTTCCAGTTACGCCCATGGGTGCAATACAAAGTGAGTACCTGCCGCAGCGGTTTTGCTGCACCATAACAGCCCATGCTTCCAATTGCATTAAAACAAAGGGTAAAACAAAAAACTTTAGCAAGGAACCAAGCAAAGACTCACTCCAAACCTCACATAAAAGCTATATATATATATATATACTCACATAAGCTTGCACATACATAAACACTGGCATTACATGTCTATATGTTATACAAACATGCATGAGTAACATTATTCTATCTAAACACGCTAAATCCACCCTTACATACACAAGTGAAAAGTATATGTAGTTACATGCATATATCATACATATATGTTATGCTGTCGTAGTTGAGGACATATATATATTGGAGCACTATTATCTACTAAGGAAGAAAAACAGATTAACGTATATACCACTGCAATATTTTACTCCTAAAGCAGTATATATCACTTACTTATAGGTGGTTACTGCATTTAGATATATATTATGTCTTTATAAACATCACATGTACAAATATTAAAGCAAGTGGCTTAAAATCCCAAATTTTGAGAATGAATATGGCTTTATAAAAGGGCTAGTTTGATTTCAAACGGGGCACTTGACTTGCGAAATCCTGTATATGGAAGGAATATTTGTTCTTTTAAACAACATCATATGGTATTTTCAATATATGATAGTAAAAATACTATCAGTACCTGCACCTACTTAAATCACAAAATACATTATATATATATACTCAGAATTAATTATATGCCATCAATAATACAAAAAAATAAGAATTTCTATGGGAATAATTTCGAGTAAAAAATAAAAATGTTCTTGTGACAGTTAATAAATTAGAAACACCAAAAACCTTAAATTTCTCATTAATTTGACTAGTTTTGCATACCAAAGCCGTAAGGCAACAATACCATTCGCTATATATAAATTATCATTCTCGATAAAACAAAAAAGCAAAATTATCCAAATAACCATATAACATTTTCTATACAAATTCACTTTACGTATGCATATTGCATATACGTAGTTGGCGTTTATATTTAAAATAATTTCTAAAAATCTCTTCACAATACCGAAAATTCCCTGAATTCAAAATTGGCGAAAATAAATTGAAATGATAAATAATTACTCCAAATAGAATTAAAAATTCCATTATAAAACTAGTGTTATTAGTTAGAAACATGGAAACTAAGATTGTTAGCGTAAAAGTCGTAAGCATCCTCATTTTTATGTACTAGATATAATTCAAGTAAATTGTAGTGTCAAAGTGTGATAAATAGAGAGTTTTTGCATAACGTTTTTTTATCGTCCAGCATTTTTCCTCCCCTCAGCGCTCATACCATAGAAAACATTATTTCTGAGATACGCATGCAATTTCCTATTTGAACATGAAGCATAGACCAGGGGGAAAGGGAGGGCCCTCATTTCTTTAGGGAGGAAAATACGGGATGACAAAACTGTTTTGGAAAACTCTAATATTCATTGCTCCTATACCTTACACCGTACTCAATTTAGTATTAATTTTGTCTTCATTATAAAAACTAACATCATTATAATTATTTTAATTAAGAGTATTAAAGAAACAAAATATCCCTTATTTACAATTAGATATGCGGTAAGTAAAATTATAATGAGGGAGAGTTTGCATACATTGTGGTTAGTTGGTGGCTACAAGCGCAAAACCCTACATTTCAACGTGATAGCACGTGTAGATTCGAAATTTTCTGCCTTTCTAAGCAGATCTCTGCTCGAAAATATAACGTGATATATATAGAAAGAACAAAATATGGTCAATACAAAAATAAAAGAAAAAGAATTGACAGTGTATAAACTAGAAACACGATTATTTTACGCTGCCAACACATGCCACAACAGTGTCACCACGCAAGCTTCATAAAACA
>BPLR01002820.1:0-28836 GCA_021605095.1 Caerostris extrusa
GAAAATATATAAAACGAAGAACATGTTGTAGAACGATACGAACATATTGTAGAACAATTAATAATATAATTAATTTATTCTTATTTTTCTTTAAAAGATGGAAATTACCAAAATTTGACTTGTACCATAATCTGTTACTTGATAAAAAAAATATAAAAAAATAGAGGAGGGCAATTTTGCAAAAAGAGAATAATTATACAACTGCAACTTTACAGTCGACAATGACGATTCGAACGAGGTGGTCCCAAACCTTCGATGGCGAATCTTCCCAATCCTTGTGTGGCAAGCGGGAGCGTCCCCTATTCATTTATACTATCTGGGCGAGTTGGCTGTTGACCTGCTTTTCAAAACTAACCAATCCCCGAGCTAAACAGGAAAAGAGGTGTCTGGCCCAGAATATTGACCAAAAAGACTTTTTGTTTCTTCTTCGAGAAGATCGGGGGTGGGCTGCAGTGAGGGGTGCGATACGACTTTCTTATGTTGGGAAGATCGATTTTTCCCTTTGATATCCAAAGTTGGCATCGTTTTTACGCCTGCTTTTGTTTCATAAGCAATTCTTCTTCTTTTTAAAGTCCTTCCCATACCTTCGCTTTTAAATAACGATCAGTCGAGAAAGATTTGTTGAATTATTTGGGGTAAACATTCCTGGCCGTTTCGCTGTTGTGGACTTTTTTTTTTTTTTTTTACTTTTTTTTTTTTATTTCCCTTTCCTTTTTTTTGGCTTTGGCTCAGAGATGCCATTTTGTTTTCCTTTCTTTCTTTTTTATTTTCGTCCTCTTCATGGTGTGTATTTATTTTTATGTGTTTTATTTATTTATTTTTTTTTTTGTTATGGTTCGATGAATATTTCACTCGTTTAGAATGATAATTCGGAAAAATTCAACTTCTTATTCAGTCACACCGGTAAAAAAAAAAAAAAAAAAAAAAAAGTGGTAGGTTTCTTTTGTATTCTTCAATGTTTTGTGGTGAAATACGTGACGGTTTTCAGAGTTCAGTAAGAATTTCTCTTTTTTTTTTTTTTTTTGTGAACAAAAAAAAAGAAAAAAGAATGATGGGCATTGCAAACATGAAAAAAAAAAAAAATTCTGATGCACTTTCCCTTTGTTCTTTTGCAAAAACTACAGAAATTGAAAATGTAAAAATCTTAATAAATAAAAATTAATTCAATATTAAGGGCCTGATGGCCGACTGGCTAGCTTATCTCAGCAATAAGACTTATAAAAAGCTATCTTGGACAAACCAAGATTTTTAGGTTTAAGGTTCCCGCTCTACAGTCTTTTTCTGTACACTTTAGGTTAATTAGACCGAGATATAGCTTAACGTGGATTCGAACAACTAAAAAACATCTATGCCACCGCTAGGATTCGAACTTGAAGCCTGTATTACCAACAGCCACAGCTCTAGCCAATTGGCCATCAGGCTACAAACAACAGATAAAGAAGAACAACGTACTACAATTTTCTCGAGTTATTCAATAATACTTTCTAACTTGTTAATTTGGTACTCTTATTTTTATAGGATATCTATATATGTATATATATATCAGGTTTGGGGATCGAGTCCCGGCGGTGCCCTGTATGTTTGTAGTATTTTGAAATCTACTTTAAACCGTTGGCCCCAGTCTACTGTGACCGTAAAGCATTGTGGAGATAATGTTACTCGAGTCCGTAGCCTATCTTCAAGCTATACGTGCCCCCATGAGTAACAGCGGTGCAGCCCCTTGCTTATGGCATAAAGATTAACTGTCTGTGGATTGCCAGCTGCTTTAGAACAAAAACAACTATTTCTATTTTGTGGTGAAATACGTGATGAGTTTCAGAGTTCAGTAAAGAATGGTATTTTTTTTGAAAGTAAAAAGAAAAACGTTGTGCATTGTAAAGAAACAAACAACAACAGCAAAAAAAAAAAAAAAAAAAAAAAAAACCTGCTGATGCAATTTTATTTTGTTCTTTTGCAAAAAATACAGAAATTTAAAATTTAAAAATCTCAATAAATAACAATCAATTCAGTTTTAAGAAGCCTGCCGGCCGAGTAAACAAATGAATTATTGTCTATTCCTAAAGTTTTCTTTTAAAAAGATCTGTGACCTAAGCCGAGTGTTAAATCAGCATTAAGCCAAAACATTTAAATCATCTGCGTTATCTAGATGTGGTCGTCTGTAATGGTAGGACTAATAAAGACAACTTTAATAGTGGATTCTGATGGGCGAGTGACAGGTGCAATCAAGGTACAGCAATTGCTTATGGCATAAAGTTAACTGTGTCTGTATTGCCAGCTGCATTAGAACAACAACAGTATAAATTATTATATGCTTTAATCAAATTTATTAAAGTGATGGTTGCATCGAAAAATACGTAAAGTAAAAATATAATATGTTACCCATTGGCCAAAAGATAAGAGCAGTGTATACCATAAAAATGCTCAATATGATCACATATATATTGTTAATCAAAGAATACTTTAAATGCTTAAGAAAATTTCGAAATTTTATTCCTGTCCTGTACAGCGGCCTGATGGCCAACTGGCTAGAGCTCTGGCCTTTGGCACCACAAGCTTCATGTTCAAATCCTGGCGGTGGCATGGATGTTTGTGAGTGGTTCAAAATCCACATTAAATTGTAGGTTCTGGTTTATTTAGCGTAAAGTGTGCACAAAATGATCATAGAGAGACAAATCAAACCTAAACCTGCCCTCTACGTTAGCATTTTGCAAGTAGTTCAATAAATTTCAATAGATGGCAGGAAGGTGTAGAGAAGGAGTCTTCATATTATCGTATTAGCAGTATAAAGATGGGTGGAGAAGTTCACTTAAAACAAATAATATAAAAAAAAATTTTAAAGTCAATTCCTACTTTTTTTTTTCACTCTATTGCAGAAAGTCCTTTATAAATAAATTTCATTCCTTTTTTTAAGTTTATCTGGCGCCATCTATAGGTAGATATATGCAACTTAAATCTAAAAAACTCAAATTAATTAATTAAATTTAATTAATGAATTAATATTTAAAAAAAACTGCATTAACATCCAGTGTTGTCCACTACAAGTTCAAAAATTGTATTTGAACTCGAGTGGATGAATAAGAAGTATTTTATGAACGATTGAAAATTTGAACAAGATATATATAGGAGCTAATAGAAGGAATTGAATAAAAAAAGCGTTATAAAAGATGGAAAGTTCTCCGAGTTGCTAATAATATAGTGAAGATATTGGATTTCGAATAGAAGAAAAGTTATACCAAATGGCTTATGATTGGTTACTATGGGCAACTAAAAGGAATTTTTCCAAACTAATTCAGGCATTTTACAATAAAGTGTCTTCATATTATCATATTAACAGTACAAAGATGGCTGGAGAAATGGTTGAAAATTTGTGCAATCGATCCAAAAAAAAACTGCAATGTAATGTGAAAATAGACGATGATTCTTCCCTCTATAATATCACAAAATAGTATTGTTTTTTAATGAATCAAATTTTAATAAATTAAAAAATCATTAAAATGGATATAATTATTAATAAAATAAATTTTGTACTTTTTCTTTGGAAACAAAAATAAATGACGAATAAGTATAAAGCAACATAAATAGTTGTTCTAATGCAGTGGGTAATACAGAGACAGTTAATCTGGTCAGTTAACAAGGTCTGCACTGCTGTTGTTACTCATTTAGCACTACCCAGGGGCATGTGTAGCTTGAAGATAGGCTACAGACATGAGTAATACTGCCCCCACAACGCTCTACGATCTATTAAATCGGGACTTGCGGTTTAACGTGGATCCCGAACCACTAACAAACATCCATGGCAACATCGGACCTCGAATCCGAAACCTGTGGAACCGAGTGCCAGCTACTCGGCTATCAGGCCCATGTAATGTATTAGAATTATAAGGATTATATTATATCAGTTTTTTCCTTTCAACTGATGTTATTCATTTAGCACTATCCAGGAGGCACGTGTAGCTTGAAGACGGTAGCTACGGACGTGAGTAACACTATCTTCACAACTCTCTACAGTCAAATGAGACTGGGACCTACGGTTTAAAGTGGATTCGAACAACTACAAACATCCATGGCACCATCGGACCTCGAACCCGAAACCTGTGGTACCGAGCGCTAGTCACTCTGTTATCAGGCTCTGAGAAACATAAATAAACATCTACGAGATCGTACAATAACCTTAACAAAATTCACCAACACTCGCCAAACCTGATAAGCATTTTTTGTTTCGAAAAGTTATGATTTCTTTAAAACAACACAACTGAAAAAAAAAAAGCATTCAGAAAGATTATTAAACTTTTAATAACATTATTAGAATGGAGTATACGATCTTAATAAAAAATCTCCATTCTGCGCAAGTATAGCTCATTTCACTGCATAATAATTTCTCCTAATAATGTTGCAAAGAGCCAATCAGCAAGCACTGCACGTAAAACAAAGATTATATGAAGAACATAGATAACCAAATTGCTCTTGATAAGTTGGTTGAAAATAAAAAAGTTTAATTTATCACTGCTGTTTTAGAGGTATCGCCAGACCAGTTTTAATTTATTAAGAGTTCGTTTATCTATTAAGCCGTGAACCCAGGCGGGGTGACATTGACAGGAGAAGATTCCAGTTCTTTTGGAACAGAGGCCCATACAGGGGGGACCCCTTGCAGGGGCAGGTCAGTGACTCTGCCACGTGCTTCTGCAATATAGTCAGCTAAAAAAATAACAACACCAAATAAGTAAACAGGTTCTACTGCCCTGCAGAGAGAAGTGAATTTTATTTTAGTTCGAATTGCATGCAAAGACCCCCTTTAGCAAACGAGTACCACAGATCATTCACGTTTAGCCATAAAGGTCACTGACTATTTATAGAGTTGCATTTTTAATTAACAGGAAATAAGCAATTAGAACTACTCCCACGCAAGTAGTTCTTTAGCCATTATTATTAGGGGGCAATTCCTTTTTGGTTTGTTGATTGTGTTATTGGAAACAAAACGATAAATAATTTTTATGACAGCCTTTTAATTTTTTTTTTTGTAATATTTTGCATATATGATTATATTCTTTAAGGCCTGTTTAAAAGTGCAAACAACACTTCATACAAAGATAATTTTGCTCATTAAATTATGGGTTTTGTTTTTCGAAAGCTGAGTTTTCGTTTCTTTGACAACTTTCAACGTTTCTTATCGATTAATTTTTTTTTTTAAATTTCTTTCAATAGCTATCCTTATAGGTTTATTTAAATTTTTTTCACGAACTTTTTTACACATAATATTTTTAATTTCTTTCAGAAGCTTTTTTTACACATAATATTTTTAATTTCTTTCAGGAGATTTTTTATACATAATATTTATTTAAATTCCTTTCATAATCATATAATTAAATAATGTAAAATTGTTTTAAAAGTTCGTTTGGTGAAACAAAAGACAATTTTATTCCAAAGTGAAAACGAGATTTTTCAAGAAAAAAGAAAATCGTTTGGAATTCCATAGTTTTTAATTTTTTTAATATTGCTGTTATGCGTTTTGTTCTTACGTTCAATTCTAAATTTTATGGATAAAATGTATATCAGCCTATCAGATTATATTTACTTTTTTCCTCCTTTTTTTCTGTATTTTTTTAATTGTCAAAAATAAATGTTTGTTTACAACTTTTGTTTATTCGAGAAATAATTTCTTTTATTACTATTTTTATTATTAATTATTTGATTCATTTTTACTTAAAAAAATCTTATCGTTTAATTTTTTAACAATTCTTTTCATTAGCTAATAATTATATAATTCAATAATGTGAAATTGTTTTAAAAGCTCGTTTTGGTGAAATAAAAGACAATTTTATTCCAAATTGAAAGCGAGATTTTCAAGAAAGAAAATCGTTTCGAATTCCATAGTTCTTTATTTTTTTAAGATTGCTCTGTGATGCGCTTTGTTCTTATGTTCAAATCTGCATTTTATGGATAACCTGTATATCGGACAATCAGATTATATTTTTTCCTTTTTGTTGTTGTATTGTTTTAATTGTCAAAAAAATAATTATTTGTTTGCAAATTTTGTTTATTCGACAAATCATTTCTTTTATTATTATTATTATAAATTATTTGATTCATTTTTACTTAAACAAATCTTTATTGATAATAATACATTCTTTTATGTATTTAACTAATAGCATTTGTGGTATTGCAAATTGACTAGATTATAAAAGAATGTGAATAATTTCTTTCGTAATAGATTATGCTAAAATATGGATTGCATATTAGAACATAGCATAATATTTAAAAATTATTATAATCGTTTGAAATATAATTAAATTATTGTGAATGAATCAATTAACTGTAAAAATAACTGAATATATTTTATTAAGGGATAAGAAATAGTGAAACATTCGTATTGGAAAACAATAAAAATTACATTTTAAAATCTAAATTGTCTACAGATGCTGCAAAATCACTTAGCTGCCTTCTATAAAGAAATAAATAAACAAGTAATATAAAAAAAAAAAAAATTTAAATCAATTCCTACTTTTTTTCCCCCTAAATTCCAGAAAGTCCTTTATAAATAATTTTCTTCATTTTTTAAGTTTATCTGGTGTCATCTATTGGTAGATACATGCAACTTATATCTAAAAAAAACTAAAATTAATTAATTAAATTTAATTAATGAATTAATATTTGAAAAAACTGCATTAACATCCAGTGTCTTCCACTGCAAGTAAAAAAAATGTATTTGAACTTGAGTGGATGAATAAAAAGTATTTTATGAATGATTGAAAATTTGAACAAGATATATATAGGGAGAGTGTGAGCTAATAGAAGAAATTGAAAAAAAGACTTTCAATGGAGAACTCCTAAAAAACCCCAGAGAAAGAATTGTGCGAAACTATTAACAAAAATTTCTTTTTTGTATAACCTAGTAATTTTAATTACAGTCTTCTTTCGTTTATTATCAATTCGTGTTTAAAATGATCAAAATTTATAATAAGTATTTAAATTTTATTTATGAAGTTCAACCATAACCTTAAACTGGGAAGCATCCTTATTTTAGCCGTAATAGAAGTTTGTGGTTTTTAAAATCTGATATCTCTAATAGTGAATCGTTTAAAAATAGTAGTCTGATGGAATATAATCATAACAATTGAGGTGCGTTATTGACAATTTTTTTTTTTTTTTTGGATTTTTTCCACTTCTGGTACAAATATGATCCAATTTGCAAGGAAAAAAAAAAATTCCAAAAAGTCTATTTTTTTTTTCCATTTTCCTCCATATATATAGTAACAGGCCAGAAGATCTTGGATTCTGAAGTGAAGAAATCGTTAATTTAAATATTATTCTTGTGTAGATACTGACGGCAGAAAACCGAAAAATAAGTTTCATTAAAATAAAAGTGAACAAAAAGTAAATGTATACTTTAGTAATAAAATAAGTCACCAGGAGTAAGTTTAGTACGGGAAAATAAGTCACCAGGAGTAAGTTTTATTGAATATATGATTTAAAGAATATCTAGTGATCACGTGTTAGTCCGAAATGACCTTCAATTAGAATGTTTCTCTCTCCCTCTCTCTTTAAATACTAAGGTAGAACATTAAAAATTTATTAATTAAACAAGCTAAATGCAGAGCCCTTTTTCAGTATAGAAAATTTAAGTACTGATTATTAGTGACAGCTATAACATTTTCGAGCTAAACTGAGAGTTTCGAAATGATTTTTAATATAGCAATACCTTATATGTTAGTAAAAAATTTATTAAACTATAATTAAATGTTGTTATTGTTTAAATATAAATTAAGTTGATTATTCATCTTATCTATTGACAATATATATATATATATATATATATCTTTTGTGTGTATATGCATGAATGTTAGTGCTTCATATGATAAATTAGAGAATTTGTGGTATATTTAATTTCGGTAATAATACATTGTTAAATGTTGTTGCTCTAATGCAGATGGCAATGCAGAGACAGTTATTTTTTATGCCATAAGCAAGGGTTACACAGCAGTTACTCATTTAGCACTACCCAGGGGGCACGTGTAGCTTGAAGATAGGCTACGGACGAGAGTAACACTACCACCGCAACGCTCTACGATACTATTAGACCGGGACCTACGGTTCAAAGTGGATTCCAAACCACTACAAACATCCATGGCACCACGGGACTCGAAACTTTGAGCACCGAACGCCAAAGCGCTAGCCACTCGACTATCATTACGATATATAATAATGAATTCTTTCAAAAACTATGTTTAAAGTTAATAATTAACTATGTTAATAATTAATTATTAACTTTTAAACTATGGTAATAATTAATATTTGTAAAAAAACGAATGGCAGCTCTTGTAGATCGAAGCTGAAAAAATAAAATATTGAATATTTGTAATATTCTTAGACAGCACCTGTTTCAATCTCCTCACATATTATTTTCGTAATAGTGAATTTTTAATTTAACCAGATGTTTGGATGGTATGCTAAAATACTAGAACATTTGAATTATTAATTGATTGATTTTACGATTTCAAGATATAGATGGCGTTAGTTATATTGATTAGAACTCGTTCATCTATCGGAAAAGGGGTCAAAATCATTAGTGAGTTATTGAAGAACATTAATCAACGGAAAAGGTTGAAATGAGGACTATTCGATTATTTCTTAGATCGCGATTGATTATTTCGAAACTATGGCAATAATATCTCTTTAAATGTTTGAATTCGAAAAAGAAAAAAACTTATAATACACCTAAATAGCCATGTAAAAGTATTGTTTACTGCTGAGCTGTTTGTTTTTATTTCTTACAACTGTTTTACTTAAAAACATTTTCATGGATGTTGTCTTTTCACGTCAAATTTCTTTCACCTGCAAATAATTAAATAACGTAAAATAGTTCTAAAAGATCGTTTGATGAAAGCACAAAAAAATTTTATTCCAAAATGAAAACGAGATTTTTCCGAGAAAAGAAAATCGTTTGGGAATTCAAATTGATTCATTTTCTTATCCCTGACCATTTTCAACGTTTCTTAATGTTGGTTAATGTTTTTAATTTTTGTCACGTGCAAATAATTGTATAGTTAAATAATGTAAAATTGTTCTAAAAGATCTTCTGGTGACGGCAAAGAACAATTTCATTCCAATGTGAAAACAAAACTTTTCGGGAAAAGATAATCGTTTAGAAATTCTATAGTTTTTTTTTTTTTTTTCTATTTTTTTAAAATTGCTGTTATGTGTTATGTTCTTGTATTCAATTCTAAATTTTATCGGTCACCAGCATATTTTATATTCTTACATTTTTTCACTTACTCTTATTCTTTCTATTTCCATACATTCCAGTAAACAAGAAGTGATACATTATGTCGTTAACAAATAATTGGGATGGTTATTTTCCTTAATTATACACTGATGTAACAATTGTAACATCTATACTGCAATACTTTTGTTATAATTGTAGCATTTATACGCAATACTAATGTAACAATTATAATGTATATTCTAATACAGATATACTGATATATATCAGTATTACAGATAATACAGCTGTAATATTGATGTTATAATTGTAATATTTACATTAACACTCATGTAATAATTGTAATTATACTGTAATACTGATGTAGTTACTACATATAATTTGTTCTATCTTTTTTGTTCTTATTTATTTATTTATTTTATGAATTAAAATTACTTTCGTTTTTACAAAAGAAAAAATAAGATGATATACGTATGCATATAAATGTGGCTTTATAATTTTATTCTTCTTTTTGCAAAAAAATAGCTATGGAATTTCATTATTATAATAAATTTAGTAGGGAAAGGAAAATAATTAGAATGGGAAATAAATATCAATATCCTGTTTTTATTTATTTTTATAATAGCTCTAAAAGAAATGTTGGTTCCCATACTACAACTTTAATGTTATGGAGAAATGTTTACCTGTTATTATTTGTTTTTATAATAGCTGTAAATGACACGATGCTTCCCATAATACAACATTAATATTATGGAGAAATATTTACCTGTTATTTATTTTTGTGATAGTTTTAAATGAAATGGCGATTCCTATAATACAACATTAATATTATGGAAAATGTTTACCCGTTATTATTTATTTTTATAATAGCTCTAAATGAAATGATGCTTCCCATAATACAACATTAATATTATGGAGAAATGCTTACCTTTATTATTTATTTTTATAATAGCTCTAAATGAAATGATGCTACCCATAATGCAACATTAATATTATGGAGAAATGTTTACCTATTTTTATTTATTTATATAGCAGCTTTAAATAAAATGACGATTCCCATAATACAACATTAATATTGTGGAGAAATGTTTACCTGTTATTATTTATTTTTATAATAGGTCTAAAGGAAATGATGCTTCCCGTAATACAACATTAATATTATGGAGAAATGTTTACCTGTTATTATTTATTTTGATAATAGCCCTAAATGAAATGATGGTTCCCATAATACAACATTAATATTATGGAGAAATGTTTTTGTAAAAGAAAAAATTTTCTTATACACGTTATGTTGCTGAGTTTCTATTGATCACTGGATACATTTCTAGCATTTTGAATCTCGCATAAGGCAATAAATGAAACCGAAGTTTTTATTTCAAAAAGCGAAACATTTATGCGAATGTATACAAAAAACAGTACAAGAAGCCAAAACAAATAGTGATGAGGACAAATATATTTACATTCAAGACTGCCATGACACATATGATTATTTTCAGACCATATATATTTTTTTATATATAAATGCAAGTTTATTTGTTAACGTTCAAATGATTTGAACTTAATTGTTTAAACATCGAAATATAGTACTTATTACCCACAGAATAACGTCGACACGAAGCTTTTTCTAGTTTGGCATAAAGCAGACTTTGCAATTATTGTTTGTACAATCTATACAATGAAGACAATGGACAGTGAACAATGTGTATTATTAAAAAACTTATTTTGTACGGGGAGAAAGCCTAAGGGCCTAGGTTGACTAGAGAACAGATTTCAAGGCCAATGCAGTATAGTCTGCTGTTACGATCAATTGAATTCAATACTAAACAAGTAATATAAAAAAAATTTTGAAGTCAATTCCTACTTTTTTTCCACTATATTGCAGAAAGTCCTTTATAAATAAAGTTAAAATTTTCCTCTTGCATCTGGCGCCATCTATTATTAGATACATGCAACTTAAATCTAAAAATATAATTAATTAATTAAATTTAATTAATGAATTAATATTTGAAAAACTGTATTAACATCCAGTGTCATCCACTACAAGTTTAAAAAAATGTATTTGAACTTGAGTGAATGAATAAAAAGTATTTTATGAACGATTGAAAATTTGAACAAGATATATAGCGAGTTTGTGAACTAATAGTAGGAATTCAAAAAAGGAAGGAAATTATTGTTATTTGATTGGTTAAATAAGTTAATATTTCACATTATGGCTTAAAAATGAAACAGCAAAGATAAGTTTATTTTTAGCACTACCTTTCTATCTTCTTCGCTTTCGGTTTCTGTATTATTATTAAATTTCCAAGTAATGATTCATATGTAAATTTATTTCAAATGAGAAGTTTATTTAACCAACTTTATATTATTGGTTATACTTTTCGAAAATAATATTTTAGTATGAATATTTTGAATCAATCAAAGGGAAAACTTGTCTATTTTAATTTTAAATTACTGTAATACTTTGAAAGAGTGTTGGTATACTTTAACTTAAATGTGTAAATACTCTCAATCTCCATATGTTAAAAATGAAGGAGGATTTTATGCAAAACATTCATTATTGTATGTATCCAGAATGAAAGGTTTAATTAGTCCCACACATTCGTCAGTTGGAGTGTAAATCAATGGAGGTTTACAGTCTACCAATGAGTCCAGATTTTATTTTCAACGAAGAGTGCTAGTATAGTGGAAGGCGGGAACCAGGTATTATCTCAGCCATATCCACAGAAGAAACAGATTTAATGGGACAACAGCATACGTGTGTGGCCAGGTATCTTGTTGGAATGCCCTTTGCTAAGACCGGATCCAACCTTCCTTAACCAGATCCCCCTATTAACTACCATAGTATTAAGAGAATTGTTACAGTTAGGTTTAAGGCCAGATATCGGGAAATTATGTTCAACTCAGTCAGAGGGAAGGCTTGGAGTTTCTTCATGTATAATCCTATTCCATGTGACTTGCCCAGGCACGTACGGCTAACCAATTTCAGAATAGTATCTAGACATGATTATCTTTGAAAACACCTCCACATATTTGGACTAGCAGACTCTACGACTTGCCCACTTTGCTTGACTAATTATGACACTAGTGGTAACCACTTGAATTACTGTCTTGGACTAATTGGCGTAGTAGCTATAAAAAGATTTTAATTATTTTATTTGTGTTTCTGAACTGTATTGGATTGACCGTCATAGACTGCAGGCAGTCATGACTAGGTCTGTCGTAGGTTTAAAAGAAAGTATGAATATTCGTAAATGTAGAAAATTTATATTATCCAAATCATTCGAATCAAACATTTTTTTCATAGTTATATGAATTCATTACTTTGTTATGAGGTTGAATACCAGAAACTTCGCACTGTGGTATTTCAGATTTATATCTCTTTGTTCTCCAACAAGACATCACATAATAGCATTGACTAGAAATGAATTTTATGTTATAATTTTATAAATTCCTCTCACTTCGCTTACTTCGACTCATATTACAAATTTATCAGATATCTCATAATAAATATTTAATTAATAGAATTTGGATGTAATTATTATTGAATGCAGCACGTAATCGATTTTCCTCAACTGTCGTAACAGCAGAATACTGGAATCCAACAACAACTAATGTTTAAATCTGAGAGGTATGTCCCATTTATGAACGCCCTAATTCTTGGAGAGGTAACCCAAAACGAAACCAAAAGCACAGTTAAGCGAGGTAGGATAGATTATAAAAGAGTCTGTACACACAACACACATCCAACAACAACGTATAGATTCGACGAATAGATGACGAGCATCTCAAGTACCCGTTATATTGATTCTCTGTACAAGCTGCACGAGTTACCACACTTCGCATTTGTGTTCGGGAGTTCATGGGACTGCCCAGGGGGACAGTTGTACGCCTCGATGAAGTCCTTGGAGTTGGACAGCGCTCCGATCACCCTGCAAAACAAACACAAGTCGAGATTCATTATTCGGCAGATGCATTCAAACTACTGAAAGCACTACTTTGAAATATTGCCATGCATATATGTATAAATATATATATAGATAGAAAATGGATTAATTTTAATATTTATTACAATTGGTTTTTTTTTTCAAGATCAGTACACAAATAAATGATTTCAACAATACGCCTGTGTCTAGGGAACTGTTTGAACAATTTAACTAAATTTGGTATACGACTTCTGAGTTGTGTATGCTATCGAGCGAATCGAATAAAATTCCATTCCTGTTAGTGGTGAACATTGCAATCCCTACTATAATGAAAGAATCAATTCGATGAATGTTGTGATAATGCCTTACAACGATTGGAATGTCTGTCAAGATTGGAATACTTTCCAGAAGTCTACGGGGTTTTTGTTTTGCTTGATAGTTGTTTTTTCTGGAAGGATTCATTTTTCCATATAGAAAAACACACGATGTATTGGACTGTTGGTATACGACTTGTGAACTGTAAGTGTAGCCATCAGGTGAATCGACTAAAATCCAATTCCTGTTGGTGAAGAACATTGCAATCACTACTATAATGAAATAATCAATTCGATGAATGTTGTGAAAACGTCTCAGAACGATTGGAATGCTTGTCAGAAGACAATGGGTTTTATTTTTTTTTTTACTTGGTAGTTTTTTGGAAGGACTTCTTCCATTAAGAAAAAAAAGGTACTCGATTTCTGGTGTACGACTTGTGAATTGTATGTGTAGGCCATCAGGCGAATCGACTCAAATCCAATTCCTATTATTCAAGAACATTGAGACACTACCATAATAAAAGAATCAATTCGATGAATGTTGTGATAATGTCTCGCAACGATTGGAATGCCTGTCAGAAGTTTATGGGGCTTTTGTTTTGCTCCATAGTTGTATTTTCTATAAGGACTCATTCTTCCATGAAGAAAAATAGTTGCTCGACTTGCGAATTCTAAGTGTAGGCTAACAGGCGAATCAAGTAAAATTAAATTCCCGTTAGTGGAAAACATTGCAATCGCTATTATAATAAAAAGAATCAATTTGATGAATATGATAACGTCTCACAATGATTGGAATGTCTGTCAGAAGTCTATGGGGCTTTGTTTCGCTTGACAGTTGTTTTTTTCTGGAAGGTCACATCTTTCCATAAAAGAATGGTATCTCTAAAAATTTGCTCAAACATGCATAATTTTCTTTCAGAATCGTCATATTTTACTGTCTCTCTTACGTAAAGAGTACAATATGATAAATAGCATTAAAAATAATACTGATACAATTTTGTGGTATTGCAGTATTATTAAAATTTTATATTGCGACGAAAATATACATTCATTTACTATTTTGTTTTTAAATAATTTATTTTTTAATTACACATTACAAATGGAAAGTGAAAAATATGATTATTGTATTTAGTCGCATCTTAAATGTAAAAACGAAATTTTTATTGAATTTTATTAATCGTATAATTACGAACAAGTTGTAAATATGTTATTTAAATAAATTTAAAATTATGAAACATAATTGTGTTAGTTTACTAACAAGAAGTAGCCGATAATAAAAATGAGTTTATAGAATGTGGTAAATATTGGATGCTATATTGGAGTATTTAAATCAATTCAGTATGTTGTTTGCATTTATCTTTTCTTTGAGTTGGTTGACTATAATATGTTTTAATAGCGGTGCACACGTTGATAAACTATCAACCATTCAAGTTATTTGATTGGCACGTTCTTTACTAAGGTTTCCATGTATGTATTAAATATATTGTTGCAAAATGTTTAGGATTTCAGAAATATGTTATGCGAATATATGTTATATGTTCAGCGAATGAATATTGTAATTTTTATTTCAAGCAGATCAATAAGAGAACACGGACCATCAGTCACCAATTTGATTGAAATACAAAGTGTATGTAGCTCATGAACATTAACAGGAGAAAGTAGCACCCACCTCTAAACATTTTTCCGAGAAAATCCCCAAGTTCGAAAATGTCCACACGCTTTTATACCGTAAAATAGCTACGAGGGCAAAGCGATTCTAAGGCATTATGGGTTAGCGTCACGAGATAGCTCTCTCGAGAGTGCGAATTCTGACCACCGCGAGAATTTTTTTTAAACTTTTTTATTACGAGTAATTTTTTTTTCTTTCTTATCCTACTTAGCAGACAGCAGCATCTAGAAAAGTCCAAGAACCCATGCGGTCCCATGGAAGGAGGGGAAAGAGGGATCAGCTTTTTGTTGTGATGGAGCACCCGTAGGTAGAAGTCTGACATGGATCCATAACGAAGAAGGAGGGCAGTGTCTTCAATGAGGAACTTTTAAGGAGAACTACGCCGCATTTGCATATCGTATGTGAGAAAATCTGGAAAACTGCCACCAGGTAGTCCGCCTCACGAAGCAAGATACTGAGCATCACAAACGCCATCGAGTATTTTCGTTTTTTGAAACAGTATCAGCAACAAATTTTCCAGCGGATTGAACCTTCACCCTAATGCTCACTAACGGCGCGCGTTGCTACTGTGCTACGTATGTTATGTCCACATTATATTGTATTCATTATAAATAAAGCAGCAAATTTACTTAATACTTTGAAGATGGATGGCAGAAATTCACATCATTTGCAGAGAACCTACCCTTATGGACTATATTAAACAATTTTTTATAAACCGCACATTCTTTTAGGGCCCAGATGGCCGAGTTACTAGATCTCTGGCGTTCGGTATCACCTGGCGGTGCCATGGATGTTTGTTGTGGGTCGAAATCCACTTTAAACCGCAAGTTTTGTCTAATATAACTGTACAGAATAGGGCTGACAGCTCTACCCCGTAAAAAGAAAGCATTCCATGTCTTGAAATTGAAGAAGAAGATATTTCTTTTAATATGTTTCTTTGTAAATATATTTAGTTTTAAATTTTTTTATTATTTAATATGGGAGAACTCAGTCTATATTTTTTCACTGCATGTCAATACTCTACCGTTTTCAGTAACTAATATTCTCCACATGTGGAACATATTTATGAACTTAACATGAAAATACTATGTGAACTTTAAAAAACAATATGCTGATATGGACTTTAAACAACAGTGCCATGAAATCTCTTGTTACCATTGCACTTTAAAAAAAGCTTTTAAAAATTTTTTAAACTCGGATTTTCTCGACATTTTGAGATGTACTCATTACTTTGGTCAGTTAACATCCTAGTCCATGAACTTACACATTGCATAAATATCGATCAAATCTATGACAGACAGTTTGTGATCTCATCCTTGGAAGTATCATTATCATGATATAAATAGGACAAAACAGTTTTTGGGAAAGTTGATTCGCGGGAAATGGATTGAAAAGTGATGCTTACCTGAACCTTCCCGGACTGTGTGCCCCCGTGCGGATGATGTTGACTGCCGCCTCGGGCCTCATGACGCCGCACCATATCTGGGCGTAGTTGAGGAAGAAGAGCTGCTCGTGGGTCAGGTTGAGCCCCGGCAGCAGGGGCTCCTCTCCGTTGCGGGCCACCCAGCCGCGGTACGCCTGGAGGAAGAAAAAGATACGCGTTTTTGATAGAACATTTCACTTGTGTTCTGCTGTTAATGATACTGATTCTGATTATCATGTCGCCCATGCTTTGCTTTGCGAAAGAAAGCTCGAATTAAAACCTGTTACTTCCAATGTTTGGAATGAAAAGCGGAGTTTTTGAAGGGTTTTTAGCGATTGGTTTATTCCAGATGGATTGATTTGAATGAATACTGCCTCATTATACTCATCTGTTAGCACTCGTCATTTTTGAGCACTACCACATGCATTTTTACAATTCAAATTAAATTCTAATTAATTTTGCGTCACTAAATTATTACCACTTGAGAGAACACCGAAAACTTACTACTAAGTTGGATAGGTTACAAGAGTAACTGATCCTGAAGCGATCATCTGCTCGACTTAAAAATGAAAATAAAAAGCTTGGATATAAAGAAACACGATTAACAAAATTGGAGAAAATGCTTGACATGGAGAAAACAAAAAGAAAGAAAAAAGGGTAACAACGAATAATAATAATGAAAGATATTGCCTGAAGAATTTTTTTTAAATATTCTTTTAAATTAAAAATATTTTTTTAAAATATGAGCTAAGTGATAATACTAATATGAGCATATGGAATGATGAACAAACGAATGAAATAAAAAAAGGTCAAAATGTATGTTGCAATTAAGAAAAAAAAATAATCCATTTAAGGTGGTTCTAAACTTCGATTCCATTTTGAAGTTGCGTAGGGAACCAAAAACTTGAATTTGAAGCTTTCTTATAGATGTCATTCTGCCAAATTTTAACATTCGTTTTTTCGACAAATCAGGATAAAGTCTTCAGCTCGACCAAAATATAAGCAAACCATGGCTCCCACCATTCAAATCATTGATCTCTTTTTTCTTGATCAATAGGATTCGTCAAAAGGACTTGATTTCCGCTCTGAGATCTCTGACTCTTTCCTCCTTTCACCTTTACCTATTTCTGTTGAAAGGGCTGTTAGGATACTACACAGCCTAATTCAATGCATTTTGCAAAGGACTTGAATTTAATATCTTTATTTTATTTTACTCAATAAATTCTCTTCTAGATATATTCCTGAGCTATGGCTCATCCTATCTATGGTATCATTATCTTTATTTTAACATTTAAATTTTTAATTTTTCTCTTATGTTTTAATCCCTATGTAAATTTTATTCATAACTAGTAACAGGAGGTGTGGGGAACTTAACCACCTCAGGTACTCCTTAAATAAAACAGCCTTTGCCTTGTTATGAAAGACTATAAAAAAAAAAAAAAAAAAAAAAGATTTTATTTTTGTCTTAACACTTCTGGTTCTATTTGTCAGGATACCCCCAACATTTTCTTAGGCACTTATACTTTTGAATCTGTACTTAGTTTTAAACACTTAGGATCAGAAATTAATTGTCAAAATATCTTACGTGAAATAAAAAACAGAATTGTGTCTGCCAATAAGGCCTTTTTTGGGGGGTCAAGAAATCTGTTTAAATCTCAGTTCATAACAGAAAAACAAAATTCTTGTTGTATAAAACTCTTACTAGACCTATTTTGGTCTATGACTCTAAAACATGGACAAGATCTGATGAGGCCCATTTGGATATATTTGACCGGAAGAGTTTAAGGGCTATTCTAGGAGGTGTTAAGGAAAGTGATTGTTGGAGAAGACGGTACAACGCGGAATCTTATATATGCTATAAAGACGCAGATATTATAAAGTTTATTAAGATTAATAGATTAAACTGAACTGTTCATGTATTTAGAATGAATGATTAAAACCCTGTAAAAAGGCTCGTTTTGGCAAAGCCACTGGGACAAAAAGAGGAAGAGGACGACCCAAGTTATGATGGATAGACGCAGTTGAAAAAGATTTTGCTGTACTAAAGATTAAGAATTGGAAGACCCTTGCCACCCAGAAGAATGCACGGAAATCTCTTCTAAGGAAAGCATTGGCCCACACTGGGCTGTCGTGCTATTGATGATGATGATTTCTGGTTCTGCTATTGGCGATGCGATGAGTGATTCCTCATTTAAAAACATTTGAATTTCTTTTATTACCAAAGTGCAATGAAAATAATTTTATTATAATATTCCTTAGTTTTTAGCCAAATTATGAAATAAACCATCAGATGGGAACAGGTTTATTAAAGATGAGAAGATAAAACTTTTTTTTATTATATCCGTTATTGATCTGAATATTTGACTCCTAATGATAAAAATCAACGAGTGGTAGTTAGAATTACAGAAATAAACCATCAGTGAACAGGTTTATTAAAGATGAGAAAATATTTTTTATTATATCCGTTATTGATCTGAATATTTGAATGATAAAAATCAAGTTAACAAATAAAAAAACTAGTTTTTAGTGCTATTTTGTACATTTTAATGCTATTTTGTACATTCTGTAACAAAATGTTTATTAATGAATTTAGCGAAATAAATACATGAAAAAGAATTCATTCTTAAAAACCAACTCAAATATCAATACTAATATTGCTGTCCAATTTGTGTCTTTTCGCTGGCTGATTTATATGATTATTAAAAATAAAACAAAATTTTTAATTTGGCTTTGTTTTTAAAAACAATTTTTTTAAAGATAAACTGACTGAAAATCCCAAAATTATTTTCATTGCATCCTCTGGATTTTATTCAGACTATTCTTAAGTAGTTATGTAAAAGTTAAAAAATATGTTATTACATGGTTCCGGAGAAAACGTGTAATTCATTAAATACTTTATATTAGCTAATATTTTATGTATTTTAAATAATTTGAAAAACTTTATAAATAAAAGTATTAAAGTAAATGAATAGTAAACTAGCATACCTTAAATGCTTGCTTCACTCCTCCATTATCAGCTATATTTTCTCCCTGAGTATTGATGCCATTTACCTGAAAAGAACATTTTTTATTTTCATCAGTTATTCGTTCAACATAACAATTACTATTCAAAAAAAGTTTAGCCTTCCAAAGATTTAAACCGTCAGTTCACAGTTTAGAATGTTATGCCTCAACTTTTTACTGCAAACTAATTTTTTTTCCTTTAATCATCGCTTTCTAAATTTGCATAAAATGTTTTTGTGCGATGATGCAGAGGATGATCAAACATTTTTTTAACGATTATAACTTTCTCCTTGAATTAAATTTAAATGATTAAAATAAAATCTGAATGGCTTCAAATTAGAATAGGATTTAATTATCGTCTACACCATTGACAATTATTCTTTGTTTTAATATGTCGCTGGAAAATAAAGACAGAATCAAAGATAATTTTTTGCTCCTTACAAAGAAAAACACTCATATTCGATTATTAAAAAAATGTGAAAAGCATGATTTTAATATTTCTACGTGTAAATAAGCGATATAATTAATAAAATAAGTAAAAAAAAAAAAAAAAGGAAAATATAATAATTTATTAATAATATTATATTATATAAATATAAAAAATAGATATAACTAATAAAATTCGTAAAAAAGGAAAGATTAGGGTAAATAGGTAAAAAATAATGTACTATACTCAATACAAGTGCATACACCTCTTATTATATCTAAAGTTGCATCTCGGACCCTCCTCCCCACCTAAGGAATTAACGCAAAATCTTTGTACATCTGTATAGAAACTGTAAGCAAAATTATAAAATCTGATTTCGAGATAATAACACAACATTACACTTTCTAACACCAAAATTATTAATTACAAACAAGTACAGTTGTAACCATACTTCCTCCTAAACACTGACAAGAGCGTGCGTCCCCTGAGGCGTTCAGAAGAAATGGTCAGTCGGCCTCGAGACCCTCACACGAGAGAAAGAACACAGCAACCTGCGCTTCTGTTGAGAAATGTTTAGTTTATAGTCTCTCATCCCGAGAGGAAATATATTTGGCATAACTCTGAATGTGTATCAACTCTGTGCGAGTTGGCCACCAGATTCTCATCTGGAGAGGCAGTGCATTTCGCTCACCCTGCTCGTTGCCGAGTGTCTGGATTTCAGCTTAAAAATGGATTTCTTCCAAGAATCTACAATTATCTGTCTTTAAATGTGTTCAATATTGTATGTCTCACAATTGCATGTGTGCGGTGTTTGTGAGTGTGCAAACAAAGCTGTGAGTTTTCCTACCTTTGGCTCAAGTATCTCAATCCGACCACACTCAGTTACAATCTGATTGCCTAACCTGCACACTACAATTAATTAATCGGATTATTACTGGAAGGCATTCTCATCTCTTCACCATCTGTTGGCATGCTGTTCTTGGGACCGACGTTGAAAAGAAGAAGAAGAAAAAAGAACAACTCTGTTTATTAGTTAAGCATATAATTTTAAGAATGGTCACAAAAAATATATATATATATATATATAATTCTTCTGTATGTGTGTTTGTCACTGAACTCCTCTAAGTGACTGGACCAATTTTGATGACATTTTTTGTGTGTGTTTAACAAAACATGGATAATGTTTTTATGCTATCCCCTTTGTTATAATTTGCCACCAGAGGGTGCTGTAGTATATATACTTCTATACCGTTCAAACAATCGCAGTGAAAATGGGTTACTTGCAGCTGGTGGGTGCTGCAGTATTTCATCTTATATACCGTTTAAACGATATCCATGAAAATTAGTATATATTATATACAGTATTATTATATAAATATATATTGATGCATTTTGACGATACCAGAATTTATATTAACATTATTATTCATTGTTAAAAACATATTAAGGAATTTTAAATTCTTCTATTCATTTCCAATTGCTTTAACTTATCAATGAGAACTACACATTATGCAGGATCTCTTTTAACAATTC
The DNA here is from genome assembly GCA_021605095.1 of Caerostris extrusa. Classification (NCBI taxonomy): domain Eukaryota; kingdom Metazoa; phylum Arthropoda; class Arachnida; order Araneae; family Araneidae; genus Caerostris; species Caerostris extrusa. The sequence continues at coordinate 21,510 of BPLR01002820.1, forward strand.
TTTTAAATCTTCAAAAAGGAATTCACTTTTTTTCAACTTCCTTCAAATTGCTGTTTAACGAAGAAAAACGATGTGTGAGATTACAGAGCACTCATTGCTAATAAAAAAAATGTTTGATTCTAATGCTCAATTACAGAATTAATACTGTAGTAAATTCAAGCCATTTGCTTGTTATAAGTTTTAGAATTCGTGAGAATGCTCCTTCCTTTCAAGTCATTTGGAGTTATGAAATAGCCTCATTATTTTGGAAGTGATAATAATCTTTAGTTCTAGAAAGCTCTTGAAAAGAATCTTTTAAGCAGTCCTTTTCAAAATGTAGTTCAGTAATAATAGCAATATATTGTTTTCACTATATGACTAATATTCCAGAAATTTATGTTATTTTGTATGGAAGAACAATACTTGTAATTTATAGAAAAAATAAACCCAATAAAATCATATTTTACAAGTATAATTAGAATACGAGTTTTCTAATAATAAGATAATAATAATAATTAAATAATAATAATTAAATAATAATAATTAAATAATAATAATTAAATAATAATAATTAATTAATAATAATTAATTAATAATAAATAAATAATAATTAATAATAAGAATTTTCGAATAAGATTCTTGTTACTTAAAAGACAAGGCATTCTCAGACACTATTATCTTGCATGCATTTGAGGATATTATAAAAGAGGCATTTTTAAAGAAATAATATTAGGAAAGTTTAGAGTAGTTTTAAGAAACAAAGTTATAAAATTATAAGTTATTCACTGGTGAAATGAAATAAAAAGAAATTTCATAACTTGTTTCACACAAATTTTAAAATGAAACTATTTTTTATAAAAATGTTTTTTAATTCAATCTCAATATATGAATTGCGTGCTTCATTATAAAAAATTTTAAATAAAGGTATATGTCTTTCATAAATGTATTAATAATGTTAATATATTTTTATTTTCTTATCGTAAGCTTTCGTAATGTAAAGTAAAAAAAATTTAAATAGAATTAACAAAAAATATATTTTTATCTTAGTACATAATTTAAAAATTTAAAAGTTTGGTTTCTAAAACTGTTCCAAACTTTCTAAATATTAAGGTAAAATAAATTAGCTACTTACAAACACTACCAAATGCAAAGACAGATAATTTGTGTCTAGAGAATATCCAGGAAAATATAATATGTGTTCTTTCTAGTAAGAGTTCAAATAGGCAAGAATCATGTAAATTGTTGACTGATTAACATATGGCAAACATGTCATAACATTGTGATCTTTAAAGTTGAAGACACTCAAAGAGAAATGATGCAAAGCACTATTAAGCGTTTTATAAAGAAAACAACAACAACTAAAGAATAGCACGTATATTAAGTCAAGGGGATGACTATAACTGAGTCATCCTTCTAGTGAAAGACCTACCTTCATGTCGATATCTGTCATGATGTAGTCCCCATACTGGCTGATCATGCAGTCTGCCTTGGACTGGAATCTCTGGAGAGCGTCCGAATGCCACCACTGCTTCAAGTTCCCAAAATGATCGAACTGACGACCTGCAACACGATCAGAAAATATATATATATATATATAAAAACAGTCTAGAAATCAATTGTAAAATTATAACAATAACAAGGCTAGAGCCATTTATTATACATCAAAATAACTATTTTTGAAATCAGTTGGAGAAAGGATAATAATAATTTTTGGAGGTTCGGATACATATTGTAACGACTTGGACTATACTAGACTTAATACGGCTTCAAGAAGAGAGTCACTTTCAGTTACATTTGAACACTTTAATTTTTATTTATGTAACAGAACTCTATTTACAAAAAATGAAAATTAAGGATATAAACTTGATACACAAGAGCAGTTCACTTCAAGTTCACGAGTCTACGACGAATATAAACACATGGCAAAGTTTCACTATCACACGACGTGATTCACTTTGAAAACAGGCGGAAACCTATTCAGTCACTTCTTAGAAAAGAAAAAAAAATACAATAATTCTGGTTGAATCGTCACAGAACTCTATTTTTTTTTTTTTCATCAAAAATCTTCTTTTAAGACAATCCGTCAAGAAGCGGAAGACCAGCTTCTTTTCCTTCTCATTGGAGTATATATTTCTCAACTCGCAGTCTATCACCAATCACGACGAAACAACTCATGGTATAGTTCATATGCAATCTATAGTTGTTTCAACCTGTGAAGGTCGCACGGACACAATTTCCTCATTATACATGATGCAGAATATCTTCTATCAGATTTGAGTGACAGGTTGTTTCATTAGTACAAAACACTTGCACTGCACTACCTATAATGAAGATCGTCTGCTGCCAAACTTGAGTGGCGGGTTGTTATTACGTACTTATCAAAGAATATACATTCCTCTCTGCTGGGAATGAAATGCCAAACTCTCCTTGTGAGAAAAAATTTTACAATATATCTATTGTTATAAAATAGAAAATTTATGCATTGATTAAACACATTAAATAATTTTGCAGCATTTATTATTAAGCAATTGCATCCATTAAATCCTTATTTTCAGTGAGGGGAAAAGTATACTAGGTGATTTTTATTGGACAGTGTGACACTTAAAATTTTATTTAACCAGTTCAATAAATATAAATAAAAAACTAGAACCATGTGCAAATTATGCATTTGAATAAATTATATTTTAGGGGGAAAAAAGAAACTGGTGCGTTAGATTTTTGACTTTCACATTGATTATGAATGGGCTTTGATTTATGAGTGGCAAATAAAAAGAGGGAAAAATCGAAGTTACTTTTGGGGAGGAGGGGGGCTAATTATTTTTTCCAATAATGGTATATCAATTCTTCAGATAAAAAATTTTTTTCTCTCCTATTTTCTATCTTTATGCTCAGTGTTATACATGGAAATCGACATCCAATCAATTACATTTCGAGATTAATATCAAAAGCGAACAGCATTTCATATCCTATAGCCGAGAACCAACTGGTAAACACATGCAAACAAGATTCTCAAAAAATGTTACTTTTAAAAACCTTATTTTACCTTTTGTTTCTACTTTTGATGCTTTTTAACATTGTAATATTCAGTTCTTTAAATTTTGGAGAAAAGAAATGTAATTTATTTATATGGTGTGAATTCATTTTTCATACAGAAAAACAAATTGGCAACATTTTTCACCAAATTTTAGCCAGCCAACCTTTTGGCTACACAATTGGCTCAAGATTTTTGATTGGCAACTAACAAAGATGTTCATCTTATTATGGACTTTAAGGGAAATATTATGCAATGAATTTGATAATTCTTATTATGTACATTTTGCTGAAAAATCAAATCGAAATCGAAAAGTTTTCTTTCTAATGCAGCTGGCAAACATTTAGACATGGACGTCTTGGATGCCTTAAGGCAAGCGCTGCACAGACGTACTCACTTTTTGCATTACCCAGGGGGCGCGTGTAACTTGAAGATAAGCCACGGACGCGGAGTAACAATGCCCCCGCAACGCTCTACGATCCTATTAGGACCGGGACCTACGGTTTAAAAGTGGATTCCGAACCTCTACAAACATCCATGGACACCGCCGGGACTCGAACCCGAAACCTGTGGTACCGAGCGCCAGAGCGCTAGCCACTCGGCCATTCAGGACCTTAAATCAAAAGTATGATAACTAATTGAATTAACTTTTTGAAATTAACTTTTTATTAAAATTGTTATTTTCTTTTGTTAACCAAAATAATATTTAGGTAGGACTTCCAAGATAAACACGATAAAATAATAGCTTTTAAATCTTCAGTCGTTACCTTTATCATCAAAGCCATGGGTTATTTCGTGCCCGATGACCACGCCGATACCGCCATAATTGAGAGATCTACCATAAAAAAATTAAATGATTACACATTTATTCATATGCAATATAATATTACGCAATATTGAATAGTATAGCACAAAATATGTTCATATCAATATAGAATTTCAGAATGGGTAATATAGAGTATAGAGCTGTATTTAAATGTTGAGTATTTGAATACCACAATCTTTGCTCACATATAATTCTTCTGTACATGTGTTTGTCACTGAACTCCTCCCACACAGCTGGAACGATTTTGATGAAATTTGTGTGTGTTTGACAAAACATGAAGAATGTTTTTATGCTATCAGTTTGTTGTAAGAGGGTGCTTCAGTACATCAACTTCAATACCGTTCAACCAATCGCTATGAATGTTGGTAATAATATGAATTCGAGCATGGAAAATAGGTTCGCACTATCCACTTTATTGTTGCTTGCCCTAGAGGGTGCTGCAGCATTTCATCTTATCTACCGTTCAATCCATGAAAATGAGTATGCACATATATTGGAACATGAAGAATATATTGGAGATATGTGATTTTCTACAATGCATTTTTTGCAGGACAATGTATGCCAGGTTCTGCTAGTGTATATATATATATATTGTTCGGATTATCTCCAAATCTGATTTGCGGCATCAGAATTAGAGGACTCGATAACGTTTAATGTCATTTGATACACAGCCAAAAAAACCTTTAAAAATACGCAACCTTTAAAAGCATCTGAAGCTACTGAGAGTATACTGTAGTAGATACTGCATAAAGAAATTTCAAGATACCCATGTTTTAGATACAGTATTCGGCATCATTTATCTGAAAAATTACGATGGCGAGCCTTTTGAAAAATAGAAGCGGATCAGAGTCAATCCTACGTAGCACGATGGTTGAAAGGCAGACCTTTAAGACATGTAGGCTGTGGAATGAATTTCTAAAAGAACAAAATAACCTTCTAGAAGGTACAACTAAGGAAGAACTTGAACTACAAATGATGCACGAGACCACAATTTGCAACTAACTTCAAACGAATCACAGAAGTGTTTCACCAACCCATCTCGGTTCTTTTATTATAGCAGCCACAGCAAGCTGGTATCTTGATCAAGGGACGACAGAAGGCTTCACAAAAGAAGTTTGCATACCCCTTACACCATGCCAATGAAATGAAGGGTTTAATTGGATATTCACACAAGCCAATTGCCGTTTAGGTCATGGAAATCATACTTCATACTGAAACGTCTAAACTTTCTAGCAAAGTGATTCAAGAATGTCATGGGGTACCGGAATTCCCTTATTATCCCAATCATATCCATGAAAGGGACATAACTAGTGGGTCCAGTGTGATCAAGGATCATTTTAGATTGCATTTTGGGCCTATATATTGCCCCAAGAAGCATCTTTCAGTGCTTGGTTAGTATATATACAACTTTCTTGGTCAGTGCTATTCTTCATTCAGGTGAAATTTGTAACTCCATTATTCTACAAGACGATAATACTAGTCTGCACAGATCTTCTTCCTCCCCATCATCATCATTGGCGCAAACGCCCCATGGGGATGGGGGCAAGGCCGTCTATTTACTGGCAAAATTCGAGACATGAGATGTTAGTTTTCCTTTTACAGGGGTAGGGTTGTCAGCCCTGTGTCCAACTCTCTACAGTCATATTGGACCGAGGCCTGAAGGGGGTCGAGTGTCTAGTGCTCAGGAGCCACAGGTTTTTCGGGTTTGAGTCCCGACGGTGCCATGGATGTTTGTAGTGGTTCGGAATCCACTTTAGGCCGTAGGACCCGGTCTCATATAACTGCAGAGCGTCGCAGAACCCAGTCAGACTTATCACCCACATCTTCCCAAACTGCATAGGGACAACTCAACTCTAGGCACAATGGTGTGATTTGGTGTTGTAGCAGTACTCTTGTTAGACCGGGACTTAACGGTTTAAGTGGATTCGAACCACTACAAACATCCATGACATCGTGCGCCAGAGCAATAGTCACTGTATCAACAGGCCCCTACATAGATCTTGTTAGGTGAAAAATTACATCAGTGAGGAGATTATTGTGCATATCGGTCAGCTTGTTTTTCGGACTTGAATCGGATTGAGTATGTTTGGAATGTTCTAGGGATAAGTATTGCTGCACTTAACGTGGCTTCTTCAACCCTTTCGAGTCTTCGAATATCCTTGACACATCAATGGGTTTTTCTATCAGCTGAGTTAATAAGCGGCATAATGTTGATCATGGAAACAGCTGTAGTAAAAATATAGTTGTTAGACGTGATCACACATTGAACCCATACATTTAAAAGGGGGCTGAAACGTTCGTAGGCTGATAAACAGATGGCGCTACTAGTATTTATGAGTTTTTGTTAGCCCTAACCTTCAAAAGATACGTGTATAAATTTGACAGCTGTTGCACTATTAGTAGTAGAACTTTTCAGTACAACTGTTATGTCTTTTTTATATGTCTTTCCATTTTTGTATACTTTCAAAACAGCCTGATCTGAAAACCGCTTTTATTTTGTTAATAATGTTATTTTTATTTTTGTATTTTTTTATGTTTTTAAAAACAGTTATATAACTATTAAGCAGGAATTTATACATCGAAAGAATAATAAATTTATTGATAGTTATATAAGACGCTTTCTTGTTTTTTTTTAATTATATGCATGCTAGATGAAAGTAAACAACAAAAATATATGTGCTATATAGTATAAATATATGCTTTATATAAATATATAAATGTATCCTAAAGTGAATGAAAAACAGTATATTTTTAAGTATCTACGAAAGAAATCCTCCCACTTTACATTAATATCACGGAAAAGGTCATCAACTACTTGCTCAACTCACTAAAATTGATTTCCTTTCCTTAATTTCTGCTTATAAATTTGTTTATGAAATTATATTACTTTAATTTACTTTGATGTAACCTACCTTATATAGTTTTGATGATACAAAGGTGGTTTGCAAAATACCCGCTGGGAAAGCTGTAATAAATAAATAAATTGTATTTGAGCTTAATTCCTTCAAAAGAAAATTCACGAGGGAAATATACAGAAGGTGTTCAAACATTTTGTAACGATTTTGAAGATATATATGCATAATTTCTTAATATGTTTAATCGGATAGCCTCTTAGTTAAACTATATATCACATTGCATCTTGATTTCCATGATAAAGTAGCTTTTCTTAAGATTTCAAAGTTGATTTTTTTTTTTCACTTTTTCTCCACAATCTTCCATAGATCATCCAATGTTTTTCGGAAGACAATTAGACAGAGCTTGTTCCAAAAAGTCGAAAATGCAGAAATCTGTTGGACGAGATACTTGGGTGGGATGCATTTAAACGCTGCAGTCTGAATTCCGGTTTCCTTTCTCATCTTTTCAAAATATTATAGAGCAGTAGATTTAGGGGCATGAACGGTAGCCCAATCTGAGGAAACTTAACACAAGTGAAAAATGATGGAATGTCTTTTTCAAAATAGGTATTAAAACATATTTCTGAATTAGTTAGT